>CAUYLG010040140.1:0-116995 GCA_963573385.1 Cacajao melanocephalus | reverse complement strand
ATGAAAAAATGCTCATCATCACTGGTCATTAGAGAAATGCAAATCAAAACTACATTGAGATACCATCTCAGGCCAGTTAGAATGGCGATCATTAAAAAATCTCGAGACAACAGATGCTGGAGAGGATGTGGAGAAATAGGAACACTTTTACACTGTTGGTGGGAGTGTAAATTAGTTCAACCGTTGTGGAAGACAGTGTGGCAATTCCTCAAGGATCTAGAAATAGAAATTCCATTTGACCCAGCAATCCCATTACTAGGTATATATCCAAAGGATTATAAATCGTTCTACTATAAAGACACATGCACACGAATTAATTGCAGCACTGTTTACAATAGCAAAGACCTGGAACCAACCCAAATGCCCATCGATGATAGACTGGACAGGGAAAATGTGGCACATATACACCATGGAATACTATGCAGCCATAAAAAAACGGATCACTTAGTGTCCTTTGTAGGGACATGGATGAATAGGGAAATCATCATTCTCAGCAAACTGACACAAGAACAGAAAATCAAATACCGCATGTTCTCACTCATAGGCGGGTGTTGAACAATGAGAACACATGGACACAGGGAGGGGAGCATCACATGCTGGGGTCTGTTGGGGGGGTCTATGGGAGGGATACTGGAGGGTGGGGAGGTTGGGGAGGGAACATGGGGAGAAATGCCAGATATAGGTGACAGGGGGATGGAGGCAGCAAACCACATTGCCATGTATGTACCTATGCATTAATCCTGCATGATCTGCACATGTACCCCAGAACCTAAAGTGCAAAAAAAAAAAAAAAAGCTTTAGGTCAACAATCACTTGTTTGGCCAATTTTGTGTCACGTTGTAGGTGTTATGGTATTCACCAAGATTATAGAAAATAATAAGCGGAAAAAGTTATAAACTTATTAGAAATGACTGACAAAATACAGTAAATGTTTTGAAAGAAAATTGCACAGCATGCTATGGGAAAACTGAAGAAGGTGATTTAACTCGTGCATGATGTGGAATTGGGTGGGGCTAGAAAAGGTGGGAAGATCTTGAAGAGTATTTTATAGTAAAGAATACTAGAATTGTGTTTTAGAAGACTTGAAGTTACACAGATAGTGAAAAGGAGGAAAAGTAAAGAAAGAAGCTTGTATAGATGCATAGAATTTGGAAAGAATACTGTTTTGCAAAGATAAGTTTAGGAAGACTAGAACATGGGGTGTGAGAAGTGCATTAATATGGGACATGCATAGAGAAACAAGTAGGCACATTCACAATGTGTATTATAACCTACAGAAAATAGTTGGATTTTTATGTTAAAAGCAACTTTTAAAGATGTTAAAGGGATGGTAGGCAGATATGCATTTTAGAAAGTTTACTCCACCAGCATATTAAAGATAAATAAACTCTACGATGTTTATTTCATTGGGAAAAAAAAAGAAATTATGTTAGTTACTTAGATTCTCTACTAGATCTGGTCATTAATAAAGGTACACATATATTACTGTATCACACTTTTTAAATATTTTGATAATTATATATTGACATAATTTCTTTCTTTTGTAGTCTTTTATATTTTATTTTATGCATTTTGAAACATTTTTCTGAAAATAATGGGTAATGGTCTTCATTATTCTACAAAAGGAACATATAAGACAAAAAACAGGTGGTGAATCTCTAAAAAAGAAGAACAAACAACACCATGAGGAAGCAATTAGCTAAATCTTTAATTTGAAGAGTCCTAAAGGACAAACGAGTCAAAATCTTCAACAAATAACAGCAGAGGCAAAATTAAAGTGTGGAGCTATTATAGATTAAAAGATCGCCATATAGACATTTTGATCCTTATTTATTTATTTATATTTATGTATTTATTTATTGAGACAGAGTTTTGCTCTGTCACCCAGGCTGGGGTGTGGTGGCATGATCTTGGCTCACTGCAACCTCCGCCTTCCATGTTCAAGCTATTCTCCTGCCTCAGCCTCCCAAGTAACTGGGACTACAGGTGTGCACAACCACGCCTGGCTAATTTTTGTATTTTTAGTAGAGATGGGGTTTCACCATGTTGGCCAGGCTGGTCTCGAACCCCTGACCTCAACTGATTCACCTGCCTTGGCCTCCCAAAGTGCTGGGATTACAGGCATGAACCACCATGCTCAGCCTTGATCCATATTTAAATATACAGACTATGAAAGATATTTTTGAAGTAGTTAAGGAAATTTGAGTATGAAATGCTAGATGTGATAATGATGTTGAGCTTATGCTAAAAAAAAATAACTATCTGTTCACAATATACACTGGGATATTTAGAGGAGGAATAATTTAATGCTGTTTCTGGGATTTGCTTTAAAAGACTCTAGCAACAAAAAAACAAATTGGAGATAGGCAATAGCTGGAGCAAAGTTGGCAAAATATTGACAACAATTATTGCCAGGTGATGAATACATAGAGATTTACTATCCCATTTTCTCTCCTTGTGTGTACTTAAAATCTTCCTTAATAAAACATTGAGAAAAGACGGCTGCCAGATTACACAAAACTGAAAATTGAAAAAGAAAATTATTGCTGGGAAATAGAATGAGGGGAGATTTTTCATATTCTACATTATGCACCGTTTTGATTCTTTCTTATAAATGTGTGCTCACTTGTATTGTTTTTTAAAGACTATTTTTAGAACATTTTTAGGTTCACAGAAAAAATGAAATGAAAGCACAGAAAATTTCTCTACTTTAATGTCCCCCGACTCCCCTACCACATATCTTCTCCTGTTATCAACATCCCCAACAGAGTTGCACATTTGTTACAACTGATTAACTTATACTGACATATAATCACTTGAATTGTAACAATCAGTGCTGGTGCAGAGCATTTTTTGGGTTTGTACAAATGCATAATGACATGTATCTACCATTGCAGTATCATGCAGAGTATTTTCACTGCCCTAAAAATACTGTGTGCTCCATGTATTCATCCATATCCTCTGATCCCAATTCCTGGAAACCTGGAAACTCCTGGAATCTTTAAAGTCTTTACAGTTTTGCCTTTTCCAGAATGTCATACAGTGGGAATCATACAGTATGTAGACTTTTCAGACTGGCTTTTTTTTTTTTTTTTTTTTTTTTTTTTATGCCAAGTCTCTCTCTGTCGACCAGGCTGGAGTGCAGCGGTGTAATCTTGGCTCACTGAAACCTCCTCCCCCGGGTTCAAGTGATTCTCCCACCTCAGCCTTCTGAGTAGCTGGGATTACAGGCACCTGCCATCATGCCTGGCTAATTTTTATATTTTTGTAGACAGGCGTGAACCATCACGCCCGGCCAGCTTAACTTACTAAGATGCATTTAAGCTTCCTCCATGTATTTTCATGGTTTAGAAGCTTATTTCTTTTTACTGTTCAACATAGTACATTGTCTGGATGTACCACAAGCTATTTATCCATTCACCTATGAAGGATATATTGGTTGCTTTCAAGTTTGGGCAATTATGAATAAAGCTGCTATAAATGTCCATGTGTAGGTTTTTGTGTGGATATATGTTTTCAACTCCTTTGGATAAATACCATGGAGCACAATTGTAAGATCACATGGTAGGACTATGATTTAAGGGATATGAGAGGAATGCAGCATTTTGCTAGGACAGATGTAAGGATGGACGGGCTTGGTGGGCTAGAAATAGCTTAGTGTGTTAGTCAGTGAAGACACGGATGTAGGAGGTGAGACCCAACTCCAGAGGCAGAGACTCAGACAAGAGAACAGAGTGAGGACTAGATTAAAAAGGGCTAGGGGAGAAACAGCTTTCCATAAGACCTGCCCACCAAAGTGCCATTGAGGTAGGAGGTGAGCCTCAACTCTGGAGGTGGGGATTCAGACACTGGACCAGATTAAGGACTAGCTAAAACAGGATCAGGCAGAAACCATTTTCCGTAAGAAATGCCCAACAGCCGGGTGCAGTGGCTCACACCTGTAATCCCAGCACTCTGGGAGGCCAAGGTGGGAAGATCACCTGAGGTCGGGAGTTTAAGACCACCCTGACCAACATGGAGAAAACTCTTCTCTACTAAAAATTAGCCGGGCATGGTGGTACATGCCTGTAATTGCAGCTACTCAGGAGGCTGAGGCAGGAGAATTGCTTGAACCAGGGAGGTGGAGGTTGTGATGAGTCGAGATCATGCCATTGCACTCCAGCCTGGGCAACAAGAGTGAAACTCCATTTCAAAAAAAAAAAAGACATGCCTACAAGCATGCCATGTCAGTTCACAATTATCATGGCAACACCTAAAGGTTATCATCCTTTTCCATGGCAACTATCCCACAACCCAGAAGTTACCTCGCTTATCCTAAGAATTTCTGCATAAATCACTCCTCAATTCACATGTAATTAGAAGTGGGTATAAATATGTCTGCAGAGCTGCTACTCTGGACACACTGCCTATGGAGTAGCCCTATTCTACAGAGAGCAGGGTCTATGCTGCTGCTCTGTACTTCAATTAAAGTTGCTATCTAAAACAAACAAACAAAAGCACCCAGCATGTTTAGGTTTGTAAAAAATTGCCAAACCATCTTCCAAAGTGGCTGCCCATTTTGCATTCCCACCAGCAATGAATGAGAGTTCCTGTGGCTCTGCATCCTTGTCAGCACTTGATGTGCAGCATCTTTTCATATGCTTATTTGCCATGTCTATCTTCTTCTGTGACATGTATATGAAAGTGTTCAGTCCATTTTTAAATTGGGCTGTTTGTTTTCCTATTATTGAGTTTTAAGAGCTTTTTATGTATTTTAGATAACAGTCCTTTATCAGACATGTCTTTTTCAAATACTTTCTCCCAGTCTTTGGCTTGTATTCTCATTATCTTGACATTGTCTTTCACAGAGCAGAGGTTTTTCATTTTAATGAAATCCAGATTATCAATGATTTCTTATGTGTTGTATTTTAAATATTAAAAAAAAATAACATTTTCCTATTCTTCAAAATAAAACATAAGAATAGATAAGCAATGACATGAAAATAATATATTGGGTGGAGGTGAGGGGTTGGGTAAAGGAGATGATCTCTTTGTCTGTGGCCAGGCAGTCTTACAGATGCCAGTTAATGGAGTGGTTAATGGTAGCCACCATAAAGAGGAAAGCTAGCTGAAATCCTGGAGCAAAGAGGAGCAGGAGATCCGGGACTCGGGCTGAGATGTAGGGCTTGGCAGAAATTAGGCCTATGGGAAATTTTCCCAGCAGCCTGATTTAGCATTGAGTTAAATTTAGGTTGTTAGCATTGCGGGGAATTTTCTCTAGGCAATAACATGTATTAAACACCTACTCAGCCAGTGTTTGATTATTTCTGACCTTTGACTATCCACACTAGTTCAAACCATTACAAATTGGGTTTGTCAATAAATACAAATGTATATGATATTAAAATAATGCTTCAAAATTCAGAGCAAGTTGTTTCCATATAAACTCAAGGAAATAAACCAGAAATGGAAAAAAAAATGTATCTGCACAAGGACATTTAAGCAATCTTATTTGAGCTAGTTCAATGTTCAAAGTTGAGTCTGTCAACATGACAAACTCTTAGGTAGCCAGTATGACAATTAAGGCCAGAAAAAAATGATTTCAAACATTTTTCATATTAAGTAAATAAAATGCCAAAATTTATATTTATTAGGAAAAAGAAGTTTTTGATAACCTAGCATTATTATAGATATATAGTAGCAGAGAAAGAGGAACTCAGTAAATGTTTACAATTAGATAAATATAAAAAACATAATGATTATATTAAGGTGGTTGATAAAGTTGACTTTTTAAAAATGCTCTTTGATGCTCTAAATTTAAATTGAATTCAAACATCTATTGATCACTTACCAAGTATCAGGTATAGGCTAGACTGAAAAATATAAAGGGGCTAAGTACATCATATGGAGATTAGTGTCAGAGTTTAAGCAAAAAGTAGAACTAAGTAGACCAACAGATAATTTAAAAAAAGGAGAGAGCAAAGAAATAAAAAGGGAAGAAGAGAGGGCAAGTTGTGGGGGAAATAACTCTAAAATGGCTCTAAACAATCCCCCGACTCCCATATTTACAGCCTTTTATAACCTCCTTCACTTGAGTTACTTGCTCCCAACCAACAGAATGTGACAATATTAAGAGGATGCCACTTCTATGATTAGGTTACAAAAGGTGTAACTTCCATTTTATTAGCAGACTCCCTCTTGCTGGCTTTAAAAAAACCAAACGAGTCATGAAGAGGCTCATGTAGCAAAGGACTGAGGGCAGTCTCCAGCAAAAAGCCAGCAAGGAACTGAGGTCTTTGGTCCATCCACCCTTTAGGAACTGAATCTCATCAAAATATGTATGTCTTCTTGGAAATGGATACTTCCCCATTTCAGCCTTCAGATGAGACCACATCTCCTGCAATTAACTTGATTGCAGTTTTGTAAGACACTGTGAGGTGGAGAAACCAGATAACCTGTGCTTGGATTCCTGCCTCACAGAAACTGTGAGAGAAAAAAATATCTATTGTTGCAAGTGGCAAAGTTTTGGAGGTAATTTGTCATATAACAACAGATAAGTAACACAGATAAAATTTTATATTGTTTCATAATAATTCCAGGTGAGGCTTGGTGGCTCACGCCTGTAATCCCAGCATTTTGGGAGGCTGAGGCAGGTGGATCACCTGAGGTTAAGAGTTTGAGACCAGCCTGGCCAATATGGTGAAACCCCATATCTAGTTAAAAATACAAAAATTAGCCAGGCATGGTGGCATGCACCTGTAGTCCCAGCTACTCAGGAGGCTGAGGCAGGAGTATTGCTTGAACCTGGGAGGCAGAGGTTGCAGTAAGGCAAGATTGCACCACTACACTCCAGCCTGGGCGACAGAGCAAGACTCTGTCTCAAAAAATAATAATGATAAAAATAAAATTCTAGTGCTGGGCACAGTGGCTCACACCTATAATCCTAGTACTTTGCGAGGCTGAGGTAGGTGTATCGTCTGAGCTCAGAAGTTCAAGAACAGCCTGGGCAACATGGTGAAACCCCTTATCTACAAAAAATACAAAAATTAGCATGGTGATCTACCTTGGCCTCCCAAAATGCTGGGATTACACCTGTGAGCCACTATGCCTGGCCTGATTTATTAAGTCATTAAACACATTTCTGAATGGTAGATGACTGCTATTATCCCCCATTTTGCAGAGGAGGAAAGGGAAGTATGGAGAGGCTAAGTTAGTTGCCCAAAGTTATAGAACTTGTCAGCTGCAAAAAGATACTAAGGATTATTTCAAATTATCTTTTCAACTATTCCCTAAAATAACCATCCAGCTGGGTGGTATTGGGGTTGTGTCTGATTCCAAACCCCTCACTTTTTTAGACAATGGTGACCTTAATAAGCAAACTTATTTTATATTATTAATGATAACAAATGTAATATAATGAACATTACTACATATTAGGCAAAGAACTAAATGTTTTACATCCAACTGAGGCAAGAAAACAGGGTCTGGAGGCAGGGAACATAAGGCTGATTCACACTTAAGCTATAAGAGGAAACATCCTCTCCAAAGGGCATAGGCTAAGTAAATAACTTCGAAACTTTACTTCATCCTTTTCATTTACATAGAGCAAACACCCAAGTAACCAATGGAATCCTCTAGAGTGTATTTAAACTCCCCCAAATTCCAGCCCCTATGCTTGGGGCTGCTCCAACACTGTGGAGTGTACTTCCATTTTCAATAAATCCCTTCATTCCTTCCTTGCTTTGTTTGTGCATTTTGTCGAATTCTTTGAAGAACCTAGACACCCTTCACCAGTGACACAATATCTCATCTTGCTCCCAACAATCCTGTGTTAGCTATTGTTATCCCTATTTTAAAGACAATAAAAGAAAACTAGAGATCTTCTTTATAAATGAAGAAAACAATATTAAGCTCATAGGGTGGTGTTATCAGTGGGATTATGTCCTCCCCCAAAATATGTTGAAAGCATAATCTCCGGTACATCACAATGTGATCTTATTTGCAAATGGGGTGATTTTAGTTGTAACTGGTTAAGATGATATCATACTGAAGTGGGGCAGGTCCTTAATCTAATATAACAGGTGGCTTTAAAAGAATGCGTGGACATACACACAGAGGAAATGCCATGAGAAGGTAGAGAATGAAGTTATGCTCACATGAGGCAAAAAAATGCCTGGGGCTACCAGAAGTTGGAAGAGGAAAGGAATAATCTTTCTCTAGAGGTTTTGGAGAGAACGTGGCCCTGGTTATTCCTTGATTTGGATCTTCTATGCTCCAGAACTGTGAGAGAATAAATTTCTCATTTTAAGCCACCTAGCCTGTGGTACTTTGTTACTGTAGCCTTAGCAAACTGATGAAACCACCTTTGCAAAATTATGACTGAGACAGTAAAAGAGATCTAACTTAACTGACTCCATCTTGCTCCTAACCTTCAAGCTGTGCTTGTTTATTCCTGGGCATAGGCTGAACAAACTTTGGGAGAAACTTAAGTTTGTAGTTTATCGTTTAAACAAAGACAGTAAGGGCCCTTTCCCAAAGCAGACTTCATTCTTGCCTAGGGACTAGATTGTCTTTGTAGGACAAACATTAGCCACAAGATTAGAATTTATGGTTTAAGAGTCATGCAACTGAAGGCTACAAGATGCTGTCCCTCCCTAAACTGCTCCTGAGAACAGTGCTTGAGATATTTTGCAAACCTTGCACTTGATGGATCAGCTGGCACCACCCAGATCAATAAACTGGCTCATCTGATCTGTGGTCCCCGACTCAGGAACTGACTCAGTGCAAGGAGATAGCTTCGACTCCCTATTATTTCATCCCTGACCGATTAGCACTCCTGACTCACTGGCTTCCCTCTGCCCACCAAGTTAGCCTTAAAAACTCTGCTCCCCAAATCTCGGGGAGACTGATTTGACTAATAATAAAATGCCTGTCTCCCACACAGCGAGCTCTGTGTTAATCACTCTTTCTCCATTGCAATTCCCTGTCTTGATGAATTGGCTCTGCCTAGGCAGTGGGCAAGGTGAACCCCTTGGGTGGTTACAAATTCGAGGGCTCGTCCAGAATTGCCCTTGTGGCTACTTGCCCATGGTTCAGTGCCCACCCCACCCTTCAGTGATGGATCCAGAGGCCAGCCCAAGTGGCTGCCTAGTTCTTTTGAACTGGGGCTAACTCTGGTACTCTATTGGTGGGGCAGTGCCAATCCAATGTGTGTGCACTTAACTGCAATGGAGAAATAGTCCTGGGGCAACGTCCCTTAACTGTAGCCCTATCACAGGGTGTCTGTCTGCAGCACCATGGTGGGGGTGACTGTCTGTAGCACCATGGCAGGGTGTTTGGATTGGTATTTTAGGTGCTGCCAATGCCTTCTTCCTTTTCCCAACTGGTCTGTAGCCCTACGGTGCGGTGTCTGTAGCTCCACCATGGCACGTCTGTGTCTGTAACCCCATTGCGGGGTGTCTATTTGGCTCCTTGGTGGGGGTTCTCTGTTGGCTCTTTCTAACCAGTAGGAAGAGTCTTGGTTTGGGAGACTTCTCAATCAGGAGGACTTAGAGGAGGTTTCTCAGATGGAGAATAGAAAGTAACTTTGGAAGGGATACCCTTGGAGTTCTTGGTCAGTTATTGGTTCTGATTTGGAAGGGCTTCTGTCCATCATGTCTTTGTGTGTGTTTGTATATGCAGAGGGTATCTCAGAAGGATGGTGGAAGTCCAGCAGGCTTAACTCAGGCTTAACTTATCCTCCTTATTTGTCTAGTTACATTTGGCGAGCCCTAAAGAAAGCTCAACAGGCCTGTCTCAGGGTGACTATCTGCTCTTGGCCTGGCCCAGAGACCCCATTGTGAATTACCATTCAGAAGTCATCCCTCCCCACCTGGAGTGGACAAAGACAACAGGGACCAACAGGAAAAAAGTTTGAGCTTTGCCAGGTTGATCCTGGGTGCTGAATAAGGTGACTAATGTTTGTTTTGTTATGTGTATTTTGCTAGATTGGAAAATGTTAATTTGGTTCCCCATGCAGTCCTGTTGGACAGCATCTTGCAAATTAAGAATCTTGTCTATGGTTCCACAAAAGAGTAAAGGGTGATTTTCTCTTGTAAATTGGCTTGAACCCCACAGCTATGGCACAAGAGAACAGGTTCATTAGAAGCCACTCCATTCTTCTGGTAGCTGCAGAGAAAGGGAACTTGGAAACCTGGTATGCCAGCAAAAAGGGTAAGAAATTCTTACCAGTCAAATTTCTCTCTCACTCTTTCTCTGTCTGAGTAAACAGTAAATTATTTGTCTCCTCTGCAAGGGTTTGATTAATAGAAAAAAGGATTTGTGAGGCTAGTCTTAGGCTATAGCAAATCTGATATACTTTGTGCTAAGAATTTGTCTTTCTGTGTTCTATAATGGAGAGAGGGGTATCACAGGATAGAATGTGGGTTTAGGACCGCTATAAGCCTGCTTTTCAAGCCAGTTTGGCAGGCTGGTTGGTTACAGACTTTGCTACGGGTCCCTGAAACCAATACTGTGTAACATTTCTCTGTCTTGTTTGTGTCCTTAAGAGCTTAACCTTGTAACTAAGTGGGGATACTTTCGGTTTGCACTACCCAGAGGACAGAAATTTGGGGGCTCTTGTCATAGTTAGCTCTAAAAAATTTCTTGAGCAGTTAAAAGCCTTGCAAGCTTGAAATTGGCTCCTGGGAAAAGCAATAGAAACTGCTCAATGCTGTATAGCTCAGTAGCTAAGGCTTTATCTTTTGAAAGTGGTAGCCTGGGTTCAATTGTTGGCTTATTGAATGATTCCTTTCTGGTTTGTTATTTGTGTAACATTGCCATTTATTGAGTATCCCCCCCCCCCATGGAAGTTTCTGATTTCCTCTCTTGAATTTTCCTTTCTCTGAACTACCTTGTGGAAATTCTAAATCTTGTAAAAAGAAGAAACTACTTATCATGTCTTTGAAGCACCTAGGAGGTTACCTTTGGTAAAGTTTAGAAACTAGAAATATTGGCCACCTTGCATGGCTAAAGTCAGGTTACAAAAGATTTGAAAGGATTTTTTTTTAAAGAGTACTATGGTTACAAGTCAGCTTAATTAAAAGTGGATAAACAAGCTATAGATATATTTAAAAGGCCCTTTTTTTTCTCTTCTTGGAATTTGTTTTTCTGGAAAAAGGTTTTTTTTCCTTCTCAGTCTACTGAATTATTTTTATCCATTTTTTGTCTTGCCACTCTTAATGTACACAGAGGAGGCCATAAGATAACTTCTGGTAGCCTAGGACTCCTTGGGAAAAACAGAGGAGGTGCCACAGCCCCTGTTTTGGAAAACAAAAAACAAAAAACAAAAACACTCTGTTTTCCTCATTAAACCCCAGGAATTAAAAGTGGACAGATCCCTCTCAAAATCAAATATTGTTCTGTTTTACATTGTGTTACCTCACAGTTTTGAGTTTTAGGGGTATCAGAAATTACTTGGCATTATAAAAGAGCTTTGGTGTGTAATAACAAGGTAAGAAATATACTTTAAGGGATGGCCAATAGTAGTTACAGAGGGATACTTGATTCTGCACACTTGGATCAGAGAAGCATGCTATTGGCCACCTAGAAGATAAGAAAATATCCCCACTCCTTATTGGGAGATGAGACTCCCATGAGAGATGGGCTGGTTACAAAATGGGCTCATTGGCTTTGGGTTGCCTTGCAATGAAATGCAGGGTAGAAGCACTGCATTGCCTTCTCCCATAGTATTTCCCTCCTTTTGGGGACACAGGAGCCAGTATAAAATGGTACCCTTAATTTTGGGGATCCATTTTTGCCTTCAGCTGCTTATTTGCTGCTTATTTGGCCCTAGAAATGCATGCTTTCCTGGCCCTGTTCCTCCAAGAGCTCCACCCTGAAGGCAGTAATCCAATTAAGAAACTGGCAAATGAAAAATCTTACAAGTGCTGAATATTCTGCCTGTCTATTCATATGTGTTGTATATTTATACATAAAAGAGCTCTGATTAACTGGCTTAGAAAAATAAGTGCTTAAATCAAATATTTTATCAGAAAAAATAGAAATTTTAATGCCTTTTTGTTCACATGACTTTAGCAGTCTTTTGGAAATAAAGACAGTTTTAAGATTATTGGTAAAATAAAATGTCTTAAAAATGTAGATACTTGGACTCAATTAAGGTCAGATATCAGATTTATTAAACGCTTTAAGGTCAAACTGTTTCCTTGACTTTTGAAAACTGTTCGATTTACCTACTTTGGAGCATTAGATTATAGATAAGGCCTGGAGACAAATGGAGAGCCATGCCCACTAGCTATGCTAAAAAGAGTCAGACCTTATCTTCACTTCAGTCTGATGCCCTAGGCTCCACCCCTAGTACATAATTAAAATCGCTTACTTATCAGGTTTTTCACTAAAAATAAAAATTGGTAGGAGTTAACATTGTAATAGGTTATTGAGACCACTGGAGAAACAGTTTTACATACAAGGTACATAGGGAATGTGTTTTTGGTAAAAGATTATAAGAAGGCATGGGACTATGGCTTTTAATAAAAGGAATGTAATTTTGTCTAGTTCAGAGGGTTTTAAAGATTGTCTCAACCTAAAAGAGTAACAAAACAAAACAGAAGGTTTAAGCAAAGTGAAAAGGGTTTATAAAGGTTAATCTTGTAAAAAAAATTATGTGGGTATAAACAAATTGGCTAAGATATGAAAGAAATTATTTAGCTTTTCTCCATAGGATAAAACATTAAAATCATACTGATGTGGGGCCAGAATCTGGGCCCATGTGTCTGAGTAACAGGGTTTTCTTAGAAAATTGATAAAATTGATCTGTTTGATGGAAAATTGTAAAGGGTTCTAAAAAGTTTATGAAAATCTTACCTTATGGTCAAACTAATTAAAACTGGATATAAAATTTTATTTAAAAAACTAGTTTTAACATTAAAGATGCACTAATGCAAACATGAAATTTGATTTTCTCTTTTGAATATGATTTTTATGTAATGTTAAAAGATAATCAAAGGGTTTTGTTTCTCCCTCTGGATAAAAGGGAAGACAGAAAAGAGATAAAACAGTCTCATGCTATCTTTATTGGGTCTTCTTTGGAAAACTAAGTCTCCTCTATCAAAGTAAAGGTTTTTCTTTTTTAAAATTTTTCAAGTTATCATTTTGGTCAAATGAATGACTTATGGTTATCATTTGGGCTAAATGGATGACTTATGGTGACCTCGGATTCTATTTTGTAATATCAGTGTTTTAAACCTTTAATATTTGACAAAGTTTCCAAAATCAAATTATAAATTATGTCTCTTTCTAGCCTAAAATTTTAGATATTAAATCCTCTAAAGTCCAAAAATGACATTTGGCTTATTTCATATGAGACTCACACAACAAGTACTGTCAAATATGAAATGGTGTTTGGCTTTCTTTGGAACATTTGTGTAAATGTGTTATTGGCATATGTTCCAAAATTATGTAAAATTTCTATAATTCTAATACAACTTAATATATGTTATCAGTAATAATTATTATGTTAAATGACTATGTGCCACGGAAGTAACAAATTTCCTTGTCAATCATGTCTTCAAGTGTGGCTGCCCTAAAATGTTTTTGCCATCCACTTACAATTGTTCTCTCATTTTGGTCTTCTTTAAAAGATGGCTTCATAATCAGTTATAAAATTTAACAGGCACTTTTAAATGCCAGTTCTGATTAAAAACTTGAGATTGTGACATTAGAATTGAGGAAAAACTTTCAAATTGAAGAGTAAATGGTGTTTGGTTTTCTTTGGACTGTATTTGTATACATGTTACTATGAGTTCCAAAAATTATAGGGAACTTCTATAATTCTGACATGATTTAGAGTACATTATTAATAATTAGAATTGCTTTATAAAATCATTGTATGTCACAGAAGTAACCAAGATTCCTAGTCAATTGTAGCTTTAATAGTGGCTATAGACTTTTGTCATCTAAGACATTTTGTCTTGTGAAGGTCTCAGGTAACTTTAAAAATTGTTTTACTGGAATAGAGGAAAAAAATGAAACTTCTAGGATTCTCATGGATAGTGAATGTATTAAACATTGCTAAGCCTTTAAGAGTCAAGATAGCTTATTTCTTTAGAGTTATTTACAACTTTTAACAAGTGAGTAAAAAATATTCTGTGAAAAAAATTTTGGAGCTTATTTGTTTCTCTCTACCTGATTTCTCCAGAATATGGAAACTATTTGTAAGTATTCTCAATTTATGGCAGTATAGTTATTGCGTAAGTGCAATAAGAATCTGTTTTCTTTTGTAACAGGACACAATTGGAGAAGTTGGTTATTTTACCAAAGCTTTCAATGGAATGGCATGTTACCTTCAAAGAGTCAAAGTTAATATATGCAGCCAATTAAAGCCCCTTGGGGAATCTAACCTCATACCTTGTCTACACAGTCCCTGTAAAAGTTTCCTGACCTATGATAAATAAAGAATGTCACTTTCTAGGCCGGGCGTGGTGGCTCACGCCTGTAATCCCAGCACTTTGGGAGGCTGAGGCGGGAGAATCACGAGGTCAAGAGATCGATACCATCCTGGCCAACATGGTAAAACCCCATCTCTACTAAAAATACAAAAAAAATTAGCTGGGCATGGTGGTGTGTGCCTGTAATCTCAGCTACTCTATACTATACTACTACTACTATAGCAGACTATTCACGTAAATGCTGTGCTAAAACTATAGATGAGAGTTTTTGCCATGCAAGCCTTGGAAGCCCAGCCAGGCCTGCATGAGTACGCTCAGACAGTTGCAAAGCAGTCTGACTCTCCTCACCTTGGGGTTCACTCCCATTCCCCTGTCAACAAAAAGAAGCCAGAGTGACAGACGGCATTTTTCCATCTTCATAACCTACACCTTAAGATTAAGGTGTTATAAAACCCAAAGGGAGGGACTGAAACTACCTTTGGAAAATTATGATTTAGACAGTGAAAGAGATCTAACTTAACTGACTCCATCTTGCTGCTAACCTCCAAGCTGTCTTTGTTCATTACCGGCATAGGCTGAACTAACTTTGGGAGAAACTTAGTTTGTTAGTTTATTGTTTAAACAAAGACAGTAACAGCACATTCCCAAAGCACACCTCCTTCTTGCCTGGGGACTAGATTGTCTTTGTAGGACTAACATTAGCCACAAAATTAAAAATTATGGTTTAGGAGCCACGCAGCAGAAGGCTACAAGATGCTGTCCCTCCCTAAACTGTTCCTAAGATCAGTGCTTCAGGTATTTTGCAAACCATGCACTTGATGGATCAGCTGAGCTGGCACCACCCAGATCTATAAACTGGCTCATCTAATCTTGGGGACCCCCACTCAGGAACTGACTCAGTGCAAGGGGACAGCTTCTACTCCCTATGATGTCATCCCTGACTAATCAGCATTCCTGGCTCACTGGCGTCCCCTTACCCACTATGTTATCCTTAAAAACTCTGTTCCCCGAATGCTTAGGGAGACCAATTTGACTGATAATAAAACTCCAGTCTTCCGCACAGCTAGTTCTATGTAAATTACTCTTTCTCTATTGCAATTCCCCTGTCTTGATGAATCAGCTCTGTCTTGGCAGTGGGCAAGGCGAACCCCTTGGGTAGTTACACTGATATAGGTGATTTAAGTGTTAAATAAAAATCTATTACATTAAAATGCTGAATAAAGAGTATTTAAAGTACTCCACAAAGATTATTTTTTAAATACCTCTGTGTAAGAATTCCAATATTGTGCCACGCAAGGTATAAGATAAAAATGAATGCATTTCCTAGAGTGTTTATTTTACTCTAAGATTTTGTAGGCAGTATAATAATTCATTTAACTGGTAAGTAAATTAAACATTAAAAATAAAATCAAACACTGATTTTTTTTTTTTTTCAAAACCCTTGCTTGAGATAGATCTCCAGGAATATTTTTAACACTCTTCTGTTATTAGGGAAACATCAGTATGTCTGTATTGATACATATATATATATATACACATATAACATGCGTATGTGTAAGACTATGAACAGTCCGAAATTTATACATTGGGCTGATAACTGTGATTTTCAGGAAAAAAGAAAAAAGAATGCAAAGTCTCCCTAACTCGTCTAAGAAGGGAGTATAAGTGAGAAATCATTTGGCACCGCCTCTCCCTTATCCCCTACCTGCTAATTACAATTTTTCAAATACAGTTACCAAGTGCAAACTACCATAATCTTGGTTTATCTTCATAGTAAACTTCATTTAGAAATTTAGAAAATGGGGAGAGAGAGTAAACAAGGTTAAGAGAGTAAACAAGGTTAAGAGAGTGGGTTCCCAGATAGAATTGGGTACAAATCTGGGCTCTAACACTTAGGCACAGGTTTGCTGTGTAACCACCTAGGTTACACAACAGGTGTAGGTTAACCATCAGCTGCCTTATCTTATGAGGTCCTTAGGAGGATTTAGTGAGCCACGAACCTGAAGTCCTTAGCTGTAGCCAGGCAGCAAGTATTCAAAGGTGTTAGTTATTGTTTCTGTTTAGTGTTTTATCATTGTGCAAGGGTCACATAGCTAAGTGGAATTTCAAATCCAAGGTCAACCTACTTCAAACTCCTTTGTGCTCCTAAGCTGTGCATTATAGTTACCTTGGAGAGCATGTGATTGTCTCCAAACTACCTCAGGGGCTGCAGGTTATGGCCAACCAGTCCTCTATCAGACCTCGTCTTTGCCAGATGCCTAGTGCCCCAGGTTCCCTCAAATCTCAGGCCAGACCACCTCCCACCCGGTAAGACTCCTCCACCTTCACCCCTGACTCTCCGAAACTAGACTTGGTGTGGGTTCCCGGGAAGCTCTGTCTGCAGGGACAGTATTCCCCACGACTGCCTCTGCTGTTGACCTCCCAGCTGAGTAGGCAAAACATTCCTTTACAGAGCACCATGTTCATGGACAAACTTGTCTCTAGTGCAGTGCTGTGTCAGAGCACAGAACATGGGACCCAAGCACTGCCCTTCCCAGGGAGTCCCGGTTCTCGACTTCCCCAGAATAAAAGGTTGCTTCTTCCGTTGGCCCATTTCTCTGATAGAAAAACTGAGACTCAGCGAGGTGCCAAGGCTTTGTTTAGGACTACCCTGGAGGCCACGGTTTTGTGAAGGGGTAGACATTGGGACTGGAGTCAGAAACGCGTTCTGGCTTATCTCCTGACTTACTGAGTGAACTTGAGCAGGTCCCTTTCGCCCGTGGGCCTCGGTTTCTTCATCTGCGCAACGAGACAGAAAACTGGATTACGTGTTGCTAAGGCCCCCGGGTTCTCAGAGGAACGCTCACCCCTGCAGGGCCGACAGACGCCGCGCGCTCGGGCCCGCTGCACTACAAGCCCCAGCATGCCTCGGGGGGCGGGGCTCAGTGACGGAAAGGGAGCTCTACGAGTTGGCGCCCGGCAAGGGGCGCTCAGCGGCGCGTGCGCAGAGGGCGGCAGGCGGGTGGGCTGGCGGCGGTGGACTCGTCGGAGCCGCGGGCGGTCAGGTAGGGGGCGGGAAGGAGGGTTGGGGACCAGGGACCGCGGCCGGAGTTGTGGGCGGTGGCACAGTGGCGGGGCGCGGAGCCGTGCCGGCGAGCAGCGGCCGCGCCCGAATGGCAGGGTCTGTGGACCGGATCTAAGGGGCCGGACGGGGGGGGGGGTGGGGGTGGGGCTGCGAGGGGCAGGCTCGGGAGGGATTCGTGGGGCTGAGGAGATCCGAGGGGATACAGCTGGGGGAGGGGAGGGGAGCGAGGGGCTCTGAAGAGATTTGCGTTTGAAGCATCTAGGGAGGTATGAGGTAATGTGGGGGCCCTGAGGAGGAACGGGGTGCAGCATGTGGGAGATGGGAGGGAATCAGGGCCCTGGAGGGACCTGGGTGCAGAATTTCAGAAATATGAAGGAACTGGGAGGCCCCGATGAGATCTGAAGGAATCTGGGGGCGCTAGGCATCTGGCAAGGACAGGATCTGAGATGATAGGAGCAAGGTCTAGGGCGATCCTCAGTGCTAATGAGAGAGGGTTTTCGGAGTGGTATGAGGGTGAGATTGAGGGGATGGGGATGAGTTCTTGAGGGACTCTGTCTTGTTAGCAGAAAGAAGGGACCTGGCTGAAGTGTGAAGCCAGCACATGACATTCAGTGCCTAAGAGGAAGGAACAGGGTTTGAGGGCGGCACAGTGCCTGATGGAATGCAGGAGAGGGGGACTCAGAATGAGGGAGAGCAGAAATCTGAGGTGTGGAATTGGGGCGTTGAACTGAGGTGCAGGGCTGAGTGCAGCAGAGATTTGGAAACCGGGATTAAAGGGTCTATGTCCGAGTGATTTGGGGCATTGGAGTAAGGAATTGATGAGGGTTGCAGTATACAGCCTCAGAGATTGGAATTTGGTATCGTAAGAGGGTTGAGAACAGGGTTTGGAGAGGATTGAATCGTAAGGTAGAGATGTCCTAACTGGGCTATAGAATCAAAGAACCCTGAGTAGATTTGTGGATTGGTGTCTTGGGCTGCTAAAGATACTTTCCTTAAATCGCTGCATGGGAGACAGGGAGTTCAGGGGATCCAAGGACCTAAAAGTAATGTATGATATGAATGACTATATGAAGATGAGCCAAGTTCAGGTGTTGAGGAACAAAGTGATACATCTTCAGTTCAGAGATCCTGAAGGAGTGTGGTGATCCCTGTGAAGGGCAGAATCTTCTTCATTTATTAAACAAAGATCCGTTCTCATGAGGCAGGTATGGTATTGCCACTAACTCCATTCTAACACCCCCGGCCCACTGAAAGTGGTAGGCTTTGGGAAAGAAGAAATGGAACTACTCCAGGTCATCTACCTAAGCCCCTTTTACATGTACCCACAAGCTGCTATAGCAGATAGAATGTGAGACCTCCAGGGGAATAAGTGGAATAATTAATCCTATCTAAGATCCATTACAGCTTGAAGGGGCAGTGGCTCTGTGAATGAGGTGTTTGGGCTCCGAGAGAGATAAAAATAAAAGGGAACCCTTATGTACTGAGCATTTAGTCCTGTGCCAGGCTATAAAGCAGTGGTTCTTAACGAGGGGTGATTTTGTCGCCTTGGAGACATTAGGCAATGTCTGGAGACGTTTTTTGCTTGTCACAGTCAGGGTGGGGAATACTACTGGCCTCAAGTGGGTAGATTAAACATGTTAATGTTTTATGTTAACGTTAAACATTTGACAATGCATGGGATAAGCCCCTCCCCCCCAATTAGGAATTATTCTGCCTAAAATATCAGTACTGTCAAAGTTGAGGCACTCTGCCCTAGAGTCAGATATCCTGGGTTCAAGCCCTAGCTCTGTCTCTTCCTGACTTTGTGGCCTTGAATGAGTTACTTAACCACCCAGTGCCTTCACTCTTCATCTGTAAAATGGGATTATGATAACGACCTAAGTCACAGAATTGTGAGGATTTAGTGAAGTAAATTAGCATGCCTAGGATCTGGCACATAGTAAGTTCTCAAAATCTAGTAACTTTTAGTCTTATATCTACTTCTTTATTCAGTTTTCATATCCTTCTAAGTAGGTTCTGCTGTTTTCAGTTTTACGCATGAAGGAACTAAGACTTAGGAAGTGACTTGCCTAAGTTTCCATAGCTAGGAATGACACAGATAAGCTCATAACCAAATCTCTGTAACTCCGTATATTCCCTCTTTCCTTGCTACTTCCTTGCTAAGGCCTGCTTAGTCTTATTTTCTGAGCCCATTCCCCTCTAATGAAAAAGAAGATTGCCCAGTATCAAAGACGGGGTGGAGGGCGGGGGGGTAAATCTCTCTGATTAGGTAGGGAGGAGCCCTGGACTTTGTTCTTAGTTTGCTCTTAGACCAAGACCAGGGGCTAGATAAGGAGAGGAGCTTGAGGTTACCAGGCAGAATGAGGTGCAACAGACTATGGGGTGAGGTATGGAGGCCTTTGGCTTGAGAAAACACCTCATAGCAGGGACTGAGGTGTAAGGCATTCATATTCTGAAGGAGACTAACTACTGTGCTGTGTGGTCTCTTTGGGACTGTTTTTCCCTGGAACAGAATAATAGCATTGGCTCTATCATCTCCAGGACTAGCTACAGCATTGCTGAAGCCAGTTCAGAAACAAAGCTAGACTGCATCTGTCTGTAAGACTTAGCTGGAATATCCACACACATCCCTAAAAGAAAATATGTCATGGGAATTCGGTCAGCCCTGTCTAAACTCCTTACTCTGTTGCTAATTTCCTATGTTACCTTGGACAAGTACTTGTCCTGTCAGCCTCAATCTATTAAAAATGCAAATGATGATCATTTATTGAGTGCTTATTATGTGTGTTATCTTAGTGAATTCAATCATCCTGCTGACATTCTGGGTTTTATTCCTAGTTTACAGATGAGAACTTACCCAGGGCTACACAGCAAGTGGCTAGGTTGGGATGCAAACCCAGTTCTGTCTTACTCCTATGTTACATTACAGTAGTTTTCTTAGAAGGCTTTTCCAACCCTTCAGAGCCCCTATGTTTATGTCTGGAGAGTAGTTGGAAGCCAGAAGTTTGTAAGGCCTTTAAAGTAGATCATTGTCTGTGCACACTGATGTGTAACCTTTGTGACATTCCCTCCATCATGTCTTTCTGGTAAAACAATCAAATTTAGAAATCATTTCTAGGAGCCCTTACCAACATCTCAGCCAAACTTTGTCTAAAGCCAGGAAACTATACAACATCCTTTAGGTTAGTGATTTTATGGCTGGGAGTTGACACTGGGATTTGAATCCTTGTTCTATTACTTACTGGTTTTGAGACCTTGGACAGGCTACTTTTCTCTGAGCATTGGTTTCCTTATTTTTGAAGAGGAATGACACATACTTTACATGGTTATTATGAGAATATGAGGATGTATAAAAAATGCCTGACAATTAGTAGTAGATGCTCTAAGAGTGTTAGCAATTATGAGAGGAAGGCAGTGCTGAAAGATAACTAAGTGTTGCTTTGTCAGATTTATTTATTTATTTTAGTTTTAAAATTTCTTTATTGAGACAGGGTCTTGCTGTGTCACCCAGGCTGGAGTGCAGTGGTACAATCACAGCTCACTGCAGCCTTGACCTCCTAGGCTCAAGTGATCCTCCCACATCATCCTCCCAAGTAGCTGGGACCACAGAAGCATGCCACCACACCTGATTATTTTTTTAATTTATTGTAGAGATGGGTTTTGCTATGTCGCCTGGGCTCTTTGCCAGATTTTGCTACACCTAAGTGGTCTCTGCTAGTCTCCCCAAAATTTTCATCCCATTTTGTATATTTCCTAGGATCTCCTTGATTCTTTAATCAAAATCTCATGATTAAATGGACAGATGTTATATGCAGAGAAAGGAACTGAAAGAGAGAGTGGGTTGAGGTGAGTTGGAGGTCCCTGAGAAAAGGCTATTGATTTTTCCTTTGTCTTGTATTCCTTGAGTCGTATTGGCAGCATAGGTACTACTCATGTGTTTGTAAAAGATGCAAGGGAGTCTTTCTAGGTCCTGCAGTTTTAGAGGAAGACAGAGACAACAGGCAAGCATGTTTTTCAGGAAACCCTGTTATTCCTTTAGCCTGCTCTTGACATTGTTTAGCTAAAGTTTTCTTTATCTACAAACATACTTCCTTCTGCATCATTTTGTTTGCCCCAGACTGGTACAACTTCAGGAGCATGCCTGTGTTTCCCTATAAGCCCCTACTTGTTGAGTTTATCTTAGTTGTCTGCAGGTGCCTTAAGTGCCCTGAATAAACTTCATCAGAATCCTCTCCCACACACAGGACGGGATGTCAGGTGATGACCTCACTGACTTCCTTAAAGTCAGTCCAGCTAACCAGTGGCTTTTGGTGGCACAGAGATAGTTTTGCACTTGATTAGCATTCTCTTAGACTATATGAGGAATAAAGTTTAGAAAGCTGACATAAAAGGAAATATGATAAATCTTGCAAAAAACCTAGTCAAACCAGCAGAGCATGTCAATAGCAGGATGAACCTTTATGTCTTGTGAAAGGAAGTGCAGTATTTTACATGTTGTCTAGTTTTTAGGGGAAAGCACTGTTTATGTCTGGTTTTTGCTCAAAATTCTATCACCAGTACCTTTCACAGGGCCATCAGACACATAGTAGATGCTCAGTAAAGATTTGTTTCATTAATTGCTTAAAGTTCTCCAGTTTTGCTGGTGGTCTAAGCCACAAAAGGCTGATACAGGTATAGGAAATAGAGACATCTAGAGAACTACCCATGGTGGAGATTCAAGCATTAGATGAGGATTTGAAACCTTAGATCATCTCTAATCTTTTGATTCTTGGATCAGGTAAAACAATTTCTAGGAGGGCTCAGAATTTTTATTATTTAGGTGTATGTATCTGAGGCCTTGAGTACAGTCTGCTGAAAAATGCCTATTCACTTCTTCTAATAGGTTGGGTGGTAGCAGCAGCAGCTGCTGCTCCCACTACTACTACTGCTACTAATAATAAAAACTATTATTTATATATAATTAATTGTATGCCTGGCTTAGTACTATACTTAGTACTTTACACACATAATCTCATTTAATCTTTACAATAATCTTGTGAGGAAGATACTGTTTTAAAGCCCCTTTTCATAGATAAACTGAGAACTACAGAAATATTGATAACTTGCCCATGTCTCCACAGTAAGTGGTAGAGCACGAATTCAAATCGAGAAAACCTGATCCCTCCGGCCTACTTCCTTAATCTATATAATACTGCCCACTCCTAGTTCATGTCTGTTCGTCCTAGTTCTGTTGAATGATTTGTGGTCCTAGTTTCCCTCTCCTGGTCTTAGTTTTCTCATCTGTTTTACAACTTGAGATTACTACCTTTTTTCCCCTTTTCTCCTAGGCTGAAGTACAGTGGCACCATCATAGCTCACTGCAACCTCGACCTCCTGGTCTCAAGTGAGGAGATTACTACCCATTCTAGCATTTCATACTTGAAAGAGCTATAGCAGCTTATTTTCTGGGCAAGAGAAGTTGTAAATTCATTTACCCATCAGTTTTTAGCCTGGATGTCTAACATTCTCAATCAGAGCTCTCAAACACTGACCAGCCCTTTTATTAATATTTATGTGCCTTTATATACCATGAAAAGAAAGGTTCTTCATGCTTTCATAATTTAGTTTGTAAACTGAATGCATTATTAAAACTAGTACTAGTTAATGCTGTTTCTGATTGTTATTTATTTAGCATCCTTTTATTGTGACCTACAAGTATCAGGCTAAGTACTTTATATGCATTATCCCTAGTCATTACAGAACTCTTTTCGTAAACTAAGAAAACAGGTTTAGTCAGGTTAAATAAATTGCCTACCCCCCCACAACTTGTGACAGTACTAAGATATGATCTCAGTTCTTTATAACTTCAGGGCTCATTTTTGTGTTCTGTTTGCTTTTTTTACTATCTTGGTTACTCATTTCATGGGATGGGAAAAACCCAGTGGTGCTAGAAGAGGCTAGATTAGTATGGAATATAATTATGTAATTTTTCTGAATCTTAGGGCAACAGGGGTAGACACAGCTTAAGGAGTAGATTCTTATCGGGAGCTGAAGAAATGTGCTGGTAAAGTATGGTGGGGGATGTACAGTATTAATCATTAGATCAAGGGATATGGGAAGGTGGTAAGCTGATGTTAGATGAGGTGGGAGGTCAAGAGTTAATGGCACAAAGTGCACAACAGGAAACAGACATTCAAGAGATCATGAAGAGAGCCAAGATGATAAATAGCAGGTTGGATATTCATTCTGATTGGTTGCAGAGTTGATAGCTGGCAGAAAATGGGCAGCTTACTTAAAGATTTGGAATGATAAGACGATTCCTTTTACTTGTGTAGTCTTTTGGGAAAACTGAAGTCAAACTGACCTTCTATCTGAGTCATTCTCAGTATTAACAGTAATGACCAGATGTGCCCTTCTGGAGGAGACAGGATGTATCAGCCTGTCTCTTAGCTCCATTTCAGGCTAGGATCCTTTACAAAGCACATGTTTTCAAGTCATGGAAATGGGAAAAGTGGTTCTGGCTTTTTCCAGGTCTGTAGCTATATCCATGCCTCATACTTTAGTGAGGGGAACACAGGTTTTCCTGGCAAAGCATGGCAGCTTTGGGGCAGGAAGTAATTCTTGACATACTCAGAGAGCTTGGTAAAGCTGTAGTCAGCTGAGATAATTTGGGGATGTGGAAATAGCAAATTCATTTTTTAAAGTTGATGTCTTAGAGAGATAGGAAGCTTTTTAATTGAAGGAGTGATATGATATTCCTGAAAGGTGGGAAATAATTGGCTGTTATTTTTACAAGTTAGCACCCTTATTTAATAAGCTGATCTGCATTGCCAACTCTGGGAATAACACAGATGTCCCTGTGCATTGTAAGGTAACATTCTGGATTCAAACTCCAAATGTTGCCCTCAGTCTGTTGTCTCAGACAATAGAGAGAACTGAAGCTATTGATTTAGCATTGAGAAGGGTTGCATGGACCCTGAGTTGAAATTTCTATCAGTTTGTCTATATTATTGCCCCTAGACACTTGGCATTTGAGAATTCAGCATTCATAGTTTCAGATATCCATATCAGACCTCACAGGCTCATGATATGTGGTAAATGTTATTTTGCTGAGGTATGGATTTGAGTCATAATGGGTTGCAAGATTGCTGTGTGAGAGCAGGTCACTCAGCTTAATAAATCAATCTATCCCACTCTATAGCAGGAGAATCTCATAACTATATTATTATTCCTTCTCTCATACGGAGAAAATGCATATGCTATAAGGCAGCATTCCCCAGAGCATGGTCAAGAGAACATAGTTATTCATTGTTATGTGACAGTAAAAAATAGCTTGAAATAATGTTGGATTAAATAAAGTAAAAATATCTGTACTGCAAGGTTCCACCATGTTTGAGCTGTGTGACCTTGAGCAAGTTTTTCTAAACATTTGTTTCCTCATCTGTAAAATCGGATAATAAAAATATTACCTACTTCATAGTGTCATCATGAAGATTAAAAGAGATTAAGCATGTAAAATGTCTGTCATAGTAACTAGTACATAATAGGCACTAGATGCATAGTTCCCTTGCAGTACAAAAGAAGTGGGATTTCAGGGAGGAAGGATTGACTTTAGATAACTGTGCTTGTCTGCTGCTGTTTATTTGTCAGATTGCATTCCAAAGCTAATATGGTAGAAATTTGTTATAATATGTGTCTCTACATTAACTGCCCTTCTTCTCTATGCCTGGAGAAAGAGTTGATGTCATGTGCAAAGTGTTCTTGAGCTAGATGCATTGTCCTTAAAATCACGCGAACTTGCCCTTTACTTCCTCTTCTCCTTGGTGGGTGACCATCTGCAGATCACAAGACTACACAGGTACAGCTGTAGGATTTGCATATATGAAATGCTAAATTTATCATAATGCCTCACCTTACTAGACCTGTTCATTCTGATTTGGGGTATAAGTAGACAGTGACATAAGGCTACAGAGCACTGAGATCTTTCTGGATCAACTTTGTAAGCATATCAAAAGGGTAGGAGTGTTCATAGTTGGTACTGGGTGAAGCAGTGGGTACTCAAAGCCAGAAATAAAGTGTCTTGATAAGGCACTACTATTTTTTTTTTTTTTTTGAGACAGTCTCGCTCTGTCGCCAGGTCCCAGGCTGGAGTGCAATGGTGCTCTCAGCTCACTACAACCTCCGCCTCTCGGGTTCAAGCAATTCTCCTGCCTCAGCCTCCTGAGTAGCTGGGACTACGGGCGCGCACCACCATGCCCAGCTAATATTTGTATTTTTAGTAGAGACGGGGTTTCACCATGTTGGCCAGGATGGTCTTGATCTCTTGACCTCATGATCTGCCCGCCTCGGCCTCCCAAAGTGCTGGGATTACAGGCGTGAGGCACTGTGCCTGGCGGCACTACATTTTTTTAAAACATCTGGGCTTGAGTCTTTAGTTATCTTAGCTCTTTACCACTCCCCCACCATAATCCACTCACCTTTCAAATCTTACTGATTATACTTCTGGATATTGCTCAAATGCACCTTTCTGTTTCCACCACCTGCTCCCTAGTTCAGACTCCCCATTACCCCTATCTTCTCTGATTTGTTTCTCCACTCCATTCCAGCTTTGATCATATCAGCTCCCTGCTCCAAAACATTACTTGTTTCATTATGCCCTTGAAAATGAAGCCCAAAAATCTCATTTTTGGCTCTGAAGACCTTTTATAATTATTCCCCCAATTTACCTTTCCAAGTCTGTTACTCTATTTCCCATGCATACTCCTGCAGTTTTAATCTAAGGATAATAAAAAGAACAAAAATTCATTTAGGGCTTTTTTGGTGCAGAGCCAAATCTTAGCACTCTATACAGTCTATATTATTTAATTCTTACATTAACTATGTAAACACAGTATTAGTTCCATTTTACAGATGGAGAAAATAAAATGCATGGACTTTAAGTATTCTCCGTTTTCTTTCTAATACATGCAACTTCTTATCTTTTCCCTTGCCTTCTAAACTTTGTTAAGGTTGTACTTTTTGCCTACTTCTTTCTTCCTTTTCCATGTATTTATGCATCTTTCCAGGCCAATATCAAATGTCATCTTCCCTTTGAAAATTCTGTTTCCCTTCAAATTAGAATGACTCCTCAACCCCCATCAAACTTAGTTTTTATTTCATTTATAGTACCACTTTCTGCCTTCATTATTATTTGCCTACATGTCTTGTCTTTTATAAAGTTTGAATATCTGAAGAGCAGAATCTGTATCCTGAAGACCTCTTATATCTAGTACAGAACAAGATACCTAAACTTAGATGGGTGGATTGGTGAGTTAGGTAAGAGGGTAGATGCATGGAAAATGTGTATTTTCTGATCTGATGTTTTGCCCTTCACCTAAAGCTAATCATCACAATTTTCTACTTCTGTGGATGATTCCTAGGTCCCCAAACATGACATAATAAACTCTATGACATGATTTAAAAAAAAAAAAAACCTCCACACTTCTGCTTACATGGTTTTCTTTTCTTAAAGTACCTTTATCCCTCATTGCTTCATTTCTTTCAAGACATATCTTAGGAGTGACACTGCTTTTGGGAAGTCTTCCCCAAATCTGTTAGGTAGAATCCATCATTCCATTCACCATATCCAGCAGGACATAGTGTGGACCTGCATGTTATACTTATTCCTTTTACTGTATGTAATTCTCCTATGCTTTTCTCTTAGCATAAATTATGAGTTGTAAAATTCAAGAAATAGGAAAATAATTATTAGCATTTATTACAAGTATACTTCCCTGGTGCTATACTAAGCATATCATATTTATCTTGCTACTTAGCCCTTAAAATAACCATATAAAGCAGACACCATTACTACTTCTATTTTATAGATGAGTGATGGGGAAAGAGCTTTTGGAAGTTTGAGTTACTTCCTTATGGTCATGCAACTAAGTAAGCGTCTGAGACTACAGAATCTGAATTATTACCCACTATGCAGTGTTTCATCTGTTTTGTTTCCTTATGTGTCACCCTCACGTGAGACATAATAGACCTCAGTAAGATAGTTGTTAAGTAAGTGAATGACTGAATAACTGATCATAGCTATTCTCTAAATGTTTCTTGAGTGAACTGATTTATATAGTCAGAGGAAAATGAATAATGGTTTCTTTTTCTCTTTAGCAGGAATTTGACCCTCTAGGGCATGAATACTGTGCTGTTCAGTTCTGAGCTGTGCTAACAGTACCCTTCAAAGAAAGAGCAATGGCTGCAGCAGCAGCTTCTCACCTGAACCTGGATGCCCTCCGGGAAGTGCTAGAATGCCCCATCTGCATGGAGTCCTTCACAGAAGAGCAGCTGCGGCCCAAGCTCCTGCACTGTGGTCATACCATCTGCCGCCAGTGCCTGGAGAAGCTATTGGCCAGTAGCATCAATGGTGTCCGCTGTCCCTTTTGCAGCAAGATTACCCGCATAACCAGCTTGACCCAGCTGACAGACAATCTGACAGTGCTAAAGATCATTGATACAGCTGGGCTCAGTGAGGCTGTGGGGCTGCTCATGTGTCGGTCCTGTGGGCGGCGTCTGCCCCGGCAGTTCTGCCGGAGCTGTGGTTTGGTATTATGTGAGCCCTGCCGGGAGGCAGACCATCAGCCTCCTGGTCACTGTACACTCCCTGTCAAAGAGGCAGCTGAGGAGCGGCGTCGGGATTTTGGAGAGAAGTTGACCCGCCTGCGGGAACTTATGGGGGAGCTGCAGCGGCGGAAGGTAGCCTTGGAAGGTGTCTCCAAGGACCTTCAGGCAAGGTATAAAGCAGTTCTGCAGGAGTATGGGCACGAGGAGCGCAGGGTCCAGGATGAGCTGGCTCGCTCTCGGAAGTTCTTCACAGGTTCTTTGGCTGAAGTTGAGAAGTCCAACAGTCAAGTGGTAGAGGAGCAGAGTTACCTGCTTAACATTGCAGAGGTGCAAGCTGTGTCTCGCTGTGACTACTTCCTGGCCAAAATTAAGCAGGCAGATGTAGCACTACTGGAGGAGACAGCTGATGAGGAGGAGCCAGAGCTCACTGCCAGCTTGCCTCGGGAGCTCACCCTGCAAGATGTGGAACTCCTTAAGGTAGGTCATGTTGGCCCCCTTCAAATCGGGCAAGCTGTTAAGAAGCCCCGAACAGTTAACATGGAAGATTCCTGGGCCATGGAAGCTGCAGCCTCTGCTGCCTCTACCTCTGTTACATTTAGAGAGATGGACATGAGCCCGGAGGAAGTGGTTGCCAGCCCTAAGGCTTCACCTGCTAAACAGCGGGGTCCTGAGGCAGCCTCCAATATCCAGCAGTGCCTCTTCCTCAAGAAGATGGGGGCCAAAGGCAGCACTCCAGGAATGTTCAATCTTCCAGTCAGTCTCTACGTGACCAGTCAAGGTGAAGTGCTAGTCGCTGACCGTGGCAACTATCGTATACAAGTCTTTACCCGCAAAGGCTTTTTGAAGGAAATCCGCCGCAGCCCCAGTGGCATTGATAGCTTTGTGCTAAGTTTTCTTGGGGCAGATCTACCCAACCTCACTCCTCTCTCAGTGGCCATGAACTGCCATGGGCTAATTGGTGTGACTGACAGCTATGATAACTCCCTCAAGGTATATACCTTGGATGGCCACTGCGTGGCCTGTCACAGGAGCCAGCTGAGCAAACCATGGGGCATCACAGCCCTGCCATCTGGCCAGTTTGTAGTAACTGATGTGGAAGGTGGAAAGCTTTGGTGTTTCACAGTTGATCGAGGATCAGGGGTGGTCAAATACAGTTGCCTGTGCAGTGCTGTGCGGCCCAAATTTGTCACCTGTGATGCAGAGGGCACCGTCTACTTCACCCAGGGCTTAGGCCTCAATCTGGAGAATCGGCAGAATGAGCACCACCTGGAGGGTGGCTTTTCCATTGGCTCTGTAGGCCCTGATGGGCAGCTGGGTCGCCAGATTAGCCACTTCTTCTCGGAGAATGAGGATTTCCGCTGCATTGCTGGCATGTGTGTGGATGCTCGTGGTGATCTCATTGTGGCTGATAGTAGTCGCAAGGAAATTCTCCATTTTCCTAAGGGTGGGGGCTATAGTGTCCTTATTCGAGAGGGACTTACCTGTCCAGTGGGCATAGCCCTCACTCCCAAGGGGCAGCTGCTGGTCTTGGACTGTTGGGATCATTGCATCAAGATCTACAGCTACCATCTGAGAAGATATTCTACCCCATAGGGGAAGAGGAATACCAGTTTCTTCTGCTCCCTAGCCAACAACTTCCCTTCCCTTAGTTCTTGGTTGTTAGTGGTTCATATAGGGTAGACTTGGCCTATGTCCTGATTCCAGCTGGGTAGTTCTGGAACTTTAGAAGCTCCATCTTTTAGTGTTTTTTGTTATTTCCCCCTCCCCGCTTTCCACCTAAAATTAGAGCTTTAAAAGATGCACTGCCCAAATAGGACACACGATGGTGTTAGCTGAAGTTTGATTAGCAATTAGGCACTTCCAAGGCTTTAGTCGAAAGAGCCACTTTAGCCCTTTGTGCCATGTTTGACATTTGCCCTTGTATTAAATCCTTGATTTTTTTCCTTTTGGCTTTGATGCCCTTGATCCATTGTTTCCTTCCTATTATAATGTGCTTCATCTGTGACACTTCTTCTTCAACTCTGAGTGGATTCAGTGTGCATGCTTCAATGGTATCTGCTCCACCTTTCAGTGACGTTTCGGACATCATATTGCTGTAATATGATGTCTCAGTCCAATCATCTTCACCAGTGTGAAAGCTCATTAATTTAGTGCTACCAAAGGGGATACACAGGCCCTTTAGGAAGCAGTACCTCTTGGCTGGAGGATCTGTGCCATCTTGGATTGAAAATTGCAGATGTGACAGAATGGATTGACCCTGTTTGGTTGGTATTAATGACTTCAGCCTGGAAATTGCTGGCCTTTTAAAGAAGCATATATGGATTGGAATTATGCCAAAGCATAGGAAGCTGGGAATAAGCAAACAACTGCTGATATAGTCAGCATACTTGGATAGTCTTTAGGGCTCATCATTTTTCATACTACCTCTCTCTTCTGGCCTGTGTCTATTGAATGTACAACATAGGCCAGGGCCAACAAAGTGAGGAGGTGGACACATTTTCATGTTCATTACTAAAACAAAGAGCAAAACTGTGGGTTTGTTACTCTGTATTTTCCTCAAGTGAGTACATGCTATTTGGTTTCAGGATCTCTTTCCATTTCTCTGCCAAGCATTAAATAATTGAGAACTGATTTTTCATCACTGGTGTTTATGTCTTTTAATTAAATACAGGATTTTGGAAATGATATAAGAGGGATAACGTCTACTATGCCATTTTGCTTCCTTATTTCACACTGTGTCCTTTGAGAGTGTAGGTAGCCACCCAGGTCAAAATTCAGCCAGAAGCACTATTATGTAAAGATAATAATCCAAATCTTTCTCCCAAATACATGTGTACAGAGTCATCCACCAAGGTTTACAGTCGCCAATACCCTATTCTAAATTGAGCTTCTGCTATATGTTTATAATTACAGGTCACAAAAAGGAAGTTAGTTTTGTTTTTAAGATTAGAAGTAGGTGAGAGAAACTGTGATGAGGTTCCTGAGGCTTTGGTGTTTACTAAGCAATATATCATCTTACTCTAGGTACAGGGCTGATGATGCCAAGCCAAAGAGCAACTCCCTTGCTTTCATGGAAACAAAATTTGCTAAAGTGAGCTGCTCAAAATTGTTTTCATGGTAGTAATGTTTCTTTGGCTTGTGTTGTAATAGCTGCCAAAGGGTAGGTAAAGAGGTCACTAAAATGACGTTGAACTAGTTTGTCTTGCTTTTTCATCTGGAGAAAGCCCCATATTCTGATTATGAAATTGCATCCGATTTTTAAAGATTGGGTAATTGAGAGAAAATTGATTCAATTAAAAGTGCATCACAAACGACTCCACTAGTTTAATAAATTAGAGCCACTTTATCTGTGGGGGCACCTAGCAGCAGGAGATCTGTCTTTCTTTGCTGTCGTTGGGGGACTTACTGAGGTAGTAACAGTGGCTCAGGCCTTTGGCACACTGTTTGCAGTAGAGAAATAAATACAATATTGTGGGCTGACTGGAGGTAAATGAGGCCAGGAATCCTCCAGCAGCACATGCTTTTGGAAAGAGGTGCTATCACTGAGTGACGTTCAGCATTTAGATCTCTACTTATCTAAACCAGTCATGCCTTTTCCTTCAAGTAAAGCAGGGCAGGTATCTATCTGTTGGCTCAAAATGGATAGGTGATCCGAGTGTTTTTTCTTTTTCCCCTTTGATGTGCATATTTTGGGCTGTGCTTAGTATAGTCAATTTTTAATTATCTGCCACGTTGACTAAATTGCAGACTAGGGCCCCAAGAAACTACTTTGCTCAATTACAGCTGTTTCTTTGTTTTTTAAAGCAGCAGTACCCTCGTTCAAATAAAGTCTTATATGGAAGTCTAACGCAAAGTAGATCAAAGAGCAGCTGCTCTGGTTGAAGCAGGTTTGTGCAGCTGGAAAATATGCTATTTCCTCCCTTTACCTTACCTCCTGTGCTAAAATTGCAAAACTTGTGAATCTACAGAATACTTTTCTGAAAACCACTGAACTACAGCATTGCTCATCTTCTACTTCTGTCTTATTAGTCATGTGACCTTGATCAAGTCATTTAACTCTTCCTCTTCTAGAAAATAACAAAAATGATCCCTGCCTCCTAGAAGGGAATGAGATAATGTGAAAATTCCTGGTTTCGTTCCTGGAATATTCAATAAATGATGGCTTTTATTCTTTAGTTGCTCAAAAGATCAGTTGCCTGGTGGTGGGAAGTGGTCCAACCTTGCAAAACAGTTCCTTTCTTCTTGCTTAACAGGTTTCTATTTGGTGGTTAAAACCTTTCTTGGGCATGTCTTTCCCCTTACAAGTCTCCAAATATATCGAGTTCATCTGTTTCTTTCTACTGTCTATTTCATATTCCTATTTCATATAAATCACTGTGTTGCAATTATCTGTCCATATATTTGAGCTTTATTGAGGGCTAACTAGCTACCAGCATGTAGCATGGTGCCTAGTATAGAATATGTTCTCAGTTGTTTAATTGGTTCAGTTATTGACCTGACTTAATGGGACTCCAGTAACCTGAGTCTTCCTACTGTAGCCCCCTTAGATTAATAAAAAGGGATACGCAGACAAGCCTGTGTATAAGGTGTATAAAAAACTAGTGGCAAACAATTGACTTACAGGTTGGTTAAGCCCCTCCTCCCCTTTATCATTCTGAGTGGTTACATAGAATTTAAAGTTTTGGAGCAATGATTCATTCAGTATTTACTGACTAACTACTATGGGCCAGTGTACCCTCCACTCTGAGTCTGCAGAGGGGTACTCTGTTACTCCAATCAGTAGAATAAACACGGCTTGAGCTTCACAGTGTTCCTCTGGGTAAGGCAAGTAATGCTTAAGTAGTTGTACTTTTTATCTAGTGCTAATTAATGGCCTCTTAAAAGTGAACTGTTACTCTACTCTGTAGGAGGGAAATGAAAGGGAAAAGCTAGTATGAGACTCAGGTCTCCACTCTGTACCTTACTAGGATGCTGATTTGCACTCAGGACATGCAGCCCCTCAAGGCATCTCAAAACAAATTACAGATATGAAACAACAGATGTCTGGATGAATTTTACAAGCAGGGCAGTGGGGAGGTAGAAGGCTGTGTAGCAAAATACACACTTAGACTACAAACCTATGGCTTTATCTTGTCAATATCATTAATATTCATGGGACCCAGGCTAAGTCTGAAGTTAGTGAGCTAGCTCTGGGACTGACAATGTATTCTAGTGAGAAGATCACTGGACTTGAAGTCAGGCTTGTGTCTGAATCACAGCTCTGCATTGTAACTAGCTGTGTGACCTCAGGTGATCAGCATAACTGAGCCTCAGTTTCCCTATCAATTTAAATAAGGATATTGGTATGTCACCAAAATCCCTTCTAGCACTATGATTTTAATTAACTTGCTAACCAATGGGATTGTTGAGCTCCCGCCCCAATGTTTTTGCATAATCTTTGTTATAATTGTGTTTTGTTTACATTATAATAGTAGAACAACAAAACCCTGAATCATCCCCACCTTGATACAATTGCTTCTCCACCCCATCTGTTGTGACTTTGTGTCACTTAGCTGTTGTCACCCTGCTGAGCTATAATTTTCTTTGGTAAAAGAAAATGACAGTTTATGTTTTAAAGGGCTGTTGTGATAATTAAAATATATAAATGGGATAGTATATGTAAAAGTACCTAATTCAGAAAATGTGTAACTTCAATCGTAGCGGGCAAAGGCATCCTTCCCTTCATGGTGAGCTGATAGACATTCACGTGAACGCCAGGGGAGATTTTCAGACCTGTATCAGTGATGCAATAGCATGTTCAGCGCTTCTTGGCCTCTTAATTAAAAAGCCTATTGGAAGAAGAGTAGGATTGCTGGAGGGGCAGAAGCAAGACTCAGTCACAGCAAAGTATCCCATTAGGAAAGCTGCAGATATATCCTAAAGTCTAGTCATTTGATTAATGTAATTAAGATGGTATCTTGACTCTTTCTGAGGGGTAAACAGAGCCAAGATTTTTGAAAAGATCTTATGTATATGCGCTAATATGTAGTACATACATCAACTTATATACATACACGCATATAGAGAGAGAGATGAAATTTTTTTAAGACCCTAGAAACATGCATGTTTAGCTATTTCTTTAGATGGCTAGCTTCAAAGAAATTTTCTCTAGGTCAACATTTATTAACTCAAATAATTATAAAAATGAAAGTAAACCACAAATCTATCTGTTAAGTGGTTAAAGCTTGAGCTTTGTAAGCAGGGAGTCCTGAGTTTAGCCCTGTTCCCCTCACTTACTAGCTCTATGGCCATTAAGTCATTTAATCTCTCAGTCTGTTTTCTCATTAGTAATGATTCTGTTTCACATTTTACTGCAGTATTGTGAAAAGATGATGGATATATAAATGCCTTTTAGCAGACTAAAAAGCATTTTTGAAATTATAGTAAACCAAATATGTCTGAGAGTCACTTCATTTTTGTGATATAAAGATGATAGAAACTGGTAAGGAAAGCCTAACACCTGCAGCCCCAAAGGAAAAGGTATTTACTGACTCACTGAAATCTTGATTAAAAGCATGAGGAGTTTGTATGAGTGTGTCTAAGTCGAATTCATGTTTTCCCTATACAGATAAAACTGGGATTTTCTTTTGGTGATTTACTCAGTTTACCTGGTTATAACTATAATAGCATTGCATATTGTCAAAAAATATCAAAACCTGAGATTCCATTTATTCACTCACTTATAAACATATTTAAGACATCTATTCTTTATTATTATTAGCAATATTTATATGACTAATGAACGCAAAGAAAATCAGTCATGAATTTTGCAGTCAAGTAGCTTGTGATCTGGCTGCAGAGATAAGGTGTATAAACAAATAATAAAAAATACAAGAGAGTAAGATAAATGGTAACAAGATAGAAATGGAGTGCCAAGTATTTGAGCAAAGACTATTTCTAATTGAGATCTGGTTTCTGAAGGGCCATAAAAGTAAAGGGAATATTATGAACAAAGGTTCAAGATCAGGATGAAGAGTGAGAAGTTGGTGCTAAAAGTTAAAACCCCCCCAGAATGAGGGGACATTAAATTCAAAGGTCTAAAGTGGTTGAGTCATAATTCAAGTGGTTCTCTTGTTTTTTTGCCCTAGTACATATGACTTACTCCCAACAGTACCCATGGCACAGTGAGGCTTCATACTTATAGAGGTGGTAGAGTATGGCTCAGAATCTCCTTAGAGTCCTGAGGTGAAGGGCAAAGGCATAGTTTGAAATGTATCCCCTCTTCAATATTCTAATATATCTCCTTATGGGGAATCACTGATTGGCATTGTCTCAGAAATACATTTTCTGTCTTTTAAAAATCCTGAAATACCAAATTTTTCTCCCGTCAAAAGCGTAAGTCAAATAAATGCTGTAAACTTAGTACAACTTTGTAGTACAGTCTGACTCATTTGTTGATGTCTGACTGGCTGAGTTTTTAAAAACCTACCATTTTCCCTTCTGCCCCACATCTGGACATACCAGTAAGAAAGCTCAAATGCTTCCACCTTTGTGGCCACTGGAAGTTCAAACCACCTAAGAATCCTCACTGCAGTCCTACCTCCAAGCCACTAGGAAAAGCCAAGCTCCTTTCCTTACCCTGCTGGAGCCATTCCTGGACCTGCTTGAGAACTCACACTGCTCTTCGTAGAAAGCCTCCTGTGAGTGATAGATCTTTTCATATCTATTTGGTCCTAGTGTAACATCACTTTTAACACTTAAACCAAGTTTTGAGTAAGGGGTTCAAACTCTCCTCTGTGGGATTACTGAACACTTGATGCAACAAGCAGAGGGTCTAGGAGATGACCACTACTATTGCAGGGCTTTCCTCTTGCTTTAGTTTGCTAACTGATTCTATTGCTGGCTAGAATTTTTTTTTTTTTTTTTTTTTTTTTTTTTGGTTACTGCTGGCAAGCTCATACTTTGTGCTGTGCTGCTTTGTGCTGTATTCACGAGCCTTACCAAGCTTCTGTTATAGATGTCCTCAGCTAAGTTGGAATTTTTCATAATTGGCATTTAAGAACAAGAATAAAGTGGCCCTGGGTCATGTGTCTTGGTTCAGACTTACCTGTGTCTCTGAATTGTGCTTCTGGATCCCCATGTAAGCTGTGACTGTCAGGAGGCTCAGAGGAATGACTCTTACCCTGAGTCATTTTGGTTGTTTGTCTCAACCAGGTGTTGCCCTCATTGTACGGAGTGCTCAAAGAAAACAGTGACACCCTGTACAATATGCAGGCTGGTTGGTAGTCACTCATGGAGGAAGACCATGTTGAATGCTATGGTACACACTCCCAAAAGCAGATGGTTCACTAGGGACTTTACAAAATGCCTTTGCTGCTACTTCGGCCTATGCCAGTATGGCTGCCCCCCACCAAAAAAAAAAAAAAATTATCTTTTAAAAATCCTGAAATAATATCAAGGGTTACAGGGAAAAGCATCCATGATATCCCAATGGTATAGCCAAGGAGTTATTTCAAACACAACTTAAGCACAGGGTCCTAAAACCCTGTAAAGCAACTGTTAGCATGGGAGGGACCCTAATCCTGATCATATGCATTTGCAACTCTGGTGGAAGAATCTTATAAATATGAGCAGGATTGAGAGGACCTTCCCTCCTCCCCAGCCCCTCCCCACAGCACTACCACCACCATCCACCAAATGCTATACAGTAACCACCAAAAGGAAAATAAAATAAACTTGGATACTCGGGGAAAGAAATAAAAAACTGAAGCGAGTCCATAATCTGACCCAACAGGAAATCCAAAATTAAAGAATTTATGCAAAAACAACAAAACTAGATAAAAGGTTACTATTTGGCTTTTGTACCTCTACAACCTGGGTTCTGAATTAACTTTTAACATCTGCTGAAATGTACCAGTTGTCAAACCCTCATGGCCTTAATATTGGGTTTCAAATTATACCTGGGATTCCCCTAAATTTAAACAAAGTACCCCTATAATCTTAATGGAGTTAACTGAGGATATTTCAGGACATGTTAGGAAGACAAATAGGTATGCCTTATCTTAATCAGAACTATTGCCCTGCCTAAATTCTCCATAACCGTAGCACCCGTGAACCTAAAATATCCCATAGTGCACATAGATGCTCTAACCCAATGAGCAATAAATTAAAATTGAATTAAGTCTTTGGCACTTACAAATCAGCTTGCCAAAATGGGATGGCATGGACCTTCCCCTCCTCCATTATTTAAAATAGTTAATATGGCCCAATTTAAATTAAAGCAGGGTCTTCGAAGTATGAAATCCATAAACCAGACCTATTTAGAGAAGAGTGATTATCCCCACTGCTTCACCATTTAATGGCCCAATGTAGCCTGTTCAGAAACCTAGAAAGAATGAATGTCATCTCACAGTAGATTACTGCCATCTTAAGGCTGAAGTTCTAGCCAATAAGGCTCCCATATCAAATATTATTAAAATTACTAACTTGATCTAATCAACAACTGGTAAATACTTTTAAGTCATATATTTGGCTAATATTTTAACTGCCACTCAGCTAAAATTTGCCTTCACCATCAAAGGGACTCAATATTCTTTTACTCAGCTACCCATGGGGTAACAACAGCCAGGCCTTCACACAGTCTGCAGACAAGACCTTAACCACACCTAACTTTCTTCAGGAGCATAGTAATGACACTGATCATGCTGATCACATCATGCTCCAAGAAGACTCATTTGGTACACTTGCTGAGGACATACAAATAGTCACAAAAGAAGAGCTCACTAAAAACAATGGACCATTATCCCACACATAGTACCAAGTCCTTCTATCTTGGTTAAATCCTTGAAAGCTATTTAGCTGAGGGCCATTCTATCCCTGACACTTGCAAGAAACAGCATTCACAATTTATTTAAAAGCCCAATAGGTTTTAGTCTATTTTGAGTTCTGGAGACAGCATATTTCTCATTTACAAATTTTACTTAAACCCATTTATGCTATTACTTAAGCCCACTTATGAATTATAATACAACAGGCACTGCAATTAGTAACCCCAGAGAATCCTTTACATAGAGGATTTAAGCAGCCTCCTCTCATGCTTCCTGAAGTCTCTGGCCCACACTTGATGGCCCTAAGTTGCCCACAGGTATCTTGTGCAAGAACTCGTCCCTTCAGCCTCATGCTATATGCCATTAGAGTGCAATTGCTGGCTGCATAGTGGGCTCTCGTGGACGCAGCCTGGTTGTCAGAGGGCCTCAGCCTGTGACCCTTCATATCAGCTGCCCATTATCCCTTGGGTTGTGAAATCAGCATCCTACAAGTTCAGCACAGTCACTGAAGTACCCTTGCTATAGCATAGAGCCAAACCTGGCATATTTCATCTATAGGAAAAGGTCCCCCACCACCATCCTCAGCCCTTTGCTGGATGCCATGATGCTAGTAAAAAGTCATCCCCCTTCCCAGACTCTTTGCATATCTGCGGAGGTCCTTGCAGTCAACGGAGTGAAGAGTAAAGGGAGTTTATCCACTTTATAGATGGTATCACTACCATTGTATGTGATGGAACTTGCTGAAAAGTTCCTGATTTTTATCCCATAACTGGGACATCCCTGATAATGAGATAGGACCCAAGTCAGCATAACTGGCCAAACTTTATGCAGTCCTTTTAGCACTGAATACCCTGACCAACAATTAGCCCCATCTGCACAGTTCTATAGACTCTTGAACCATTGCCAGTGACTTGCTCATCTATCTGCTCCATCCAATAGCAGCAAAAACAGTTCTCTATCCAAGGTTGCCTCTTTGGATTAAATAACTCTGTGACTGTCTTGCCTCATAGATATACACTTATACTCAAAGTATAAGTCAAGGTCAGCTCTGCTTATAATAAATCCACAATAAAAGGCATCATTAACACTTTAGCCCCTTCAGTATTCTAGAAATTATTAATAGTGGCCAAGGCATTTGTTTTACTTCTCAAAATGCATAATATTGGGCTCTCGTACAAGGCATTTAATGGAATGTTTGCCTCCCTTACCAGCCTCAGGCTGCAGGCCCCATAGAAAGCCATAATGGGTTACCTAAACAAATTTGAGTTCAATTAAATGAAACATGCCACATTTCAGTCATCAGTAAAATATCAGGGATGAATTGTAATAAAGATTCTGAGTCCATTGTTGGTATTTGACTGCTAGCAGCTTTCAAATTCTACTCACTCCCTCTTCTCCTTCAGCCTCACATCTGGGCAAGCCGATAAGGAATCTTAGGTAGGCCTACCTTTGGTGCCAGAGGGAAACTCAATCCATGCAAGCCCCAGATAATATATGGGAACCTCCCCAACCTCACCCTACACTCCCCCACCTTCCACTCCAAAGCAGTCTCCTTTCCCTGCTTTCTCAAACCATGTGTGGACCTGCTTGGAAGCTCCCTCTGCTCTCCCTAGAAAGCTTCATTATGTGAGTGACACATCTTTTCATATCCTCTCGGTGTGTGTGTGTGTGTGTTATCAGCCTCAGCATCTGAAACAAATGTTGGATGGGGTTACATCCCACAACTTCAGAGTGACAACAGATATTTAGACTTAAATGTTGAAAGAAACTTCATACTACGATAAACGAAAATTTCGTAAGTTTAATTTCTGAGCAACCACATGAATAAAGCCATGTGTCTTGTGAAATGACATTTAATATTTAAACTTAAAAATAGTAATAAATCTCTAAATCTCTCAGTCCTCAATATATGAAACTTGCTTGACACATTTAATGATTCTGTAAAAGTGTAAGAAATAAATGAAAAATATCATGGCCTCAAAGGATGGAAAAGGATTAGATACGCATATTACCTCTCCTGATCCAAGAATCTGGGACTGCATATAGGAGAATGAAACTTCCACTAATTGATACACTGGAAGAAACGCCACATACAAATAAGCAAATATACCCTAGATCCTGCATAGAAGGCTAATTGTTAGCTAGTAAGGTGCAAATGCTCAAGCAAAAACCCTAAAAGTGTGTATTCCTCCTTTCTGCTCTGGTGACTATGCCTATTTATTCTCCTCAATGAAATGGACATATTAACTCCAGCCTATTTAATATGTACTATGACTATTGTTCAATGCCCCATAACATTTTATACAAGTAAAAGCTGCCTAAAATGAGCAGCATAGTCAGCCTCTCTGGATGAAATAAAGTGTCTCTAAATAAAATGTCAGAAATAATACTAAATATGGCAGTGGGAAAGTAGCTTAAGAAAACAAATTACAAAAGGGAACATTTATTTTTATTCTGGAAGATACCATTTTTTCCTCTGACTTCAATCACGTATGCAGCTACATACCAAATGGCATTTTTTGTGTCCTACCTTTCTTTTGACCACCAGATTGGTGTATACCCAATTGCCCATTTTATATTGCCAGTTGTACCTTAGGAACCTTAGACTCAGTATATTCAAAACTGAACTTGGCTCTACCATACCTCCTGCTCCTTTTTTGTTTCACCTAAGGAACTCCAGCATTCACTCAGTCACTTAAGTCAGAAAGCTTAGTACCATGCCTAATCATTTTCATCACCTCTCACCTTCTGTTCAATCATGAAGTTCTCATCATTCTAGCAACTTAATGTTTTTCACATACATTAATTTTTTTCTGACTCCTCATGGCTGCTAAATTTTAAGCTATTATTTTTCTCCTTGAAGGACTACTATGACTCCCTAACTGATCTTCCTAACTCTAATCTAGAATCTCACATATACTTCCTCCCATTCCAACTCAAGCCCTATCAAACACTAGCCAGAGCCAAATTCTAAAATGCAAATGCTAATGATAATATAGAAAACCTTTAAATGGCCTTTAATTACTCCTAGTAAAGATACAACTTTCTTAACATGGTTTATACATCCCGGGGGATTTGGTTCCTGTCCATCTATCTTTCTAGGTTTATCTTATCACCACTTCCATCCCCTCGAGAACTCTGCTCCATCCAAAATTTTCTTTTCTTATCTCAGGGACATTTTTGTACATGCTTTTCTTGTATCTTGAAACATTTACCCTCTCCATACCCACCTATGTTGGCCTAAATCTTACCTCCTTCAAGTCTTCTGGAATGCCCTTTCAGATTCACCTTAATGTTTTGAGTCAGGTGTTCATGCCACACTTTGTTTCTCCCTCTAGCATTTGCATACTTCATTGTGATTTTTCTCATTAAATATCTTTTTCCAAGACTAAAATGAGCTCTCTGAAGGCAGAGCAATATTTAATTTACTGCTGCATCCATAGCATCTAGCACAGTACCTGAAACATAATAGGCACTATAATTGTTGCTGAATAAAACCGGGGGTCAGCTTAGCTCATAGGCTGGCATATGTGAGCACTCTGGGTCACAATTAGCATCAGCTGGTTATGCTACCTCCTACTCCTTCCACCACCTGCCTCCCTGAATCATTAAGTCTAGCTGCAACAGAAAATAGGTTACGGTTGAAAGGTAGGAGGAGTGGTTCCCTCTGATTTGATTTTCCTTAGAGAATCTTCTCAACTATAAAATAATTAAAAGTGTTCCTATCTAGACTCAACCCAAACTTTGATTTGGTGCAGTGTCATCACTGGAGGAGAAGGCTCAAAAATATACCTTCCATTGTGTAGTATATGAAATATATCTCAATAAAACTGTTACAAACATAAAAATGTGACCTTGAGCAGATGAGTTTCCATGTTAGGAAATGGAGATAATAAATGCCCAGCATAGCTCCTGGCATGTAATGAATTCTTAGTACATGTCATGTGGACTTGGGAGTCAGACAGTCCTGAGACAGAATCCTGTCTCTGCCTATTAGCAGCCATATGACATTTGGACACATGGCCTTTTGAACTGCCACTCAACACACTTCCTTGGATGGGGAACAAAGAAAGAGTACTCATCCTGTTTGAGTCCCAATCCTGTTGTTAACTAATGGTTCCCATTGGGCAAATTTTTTCTTCTCCGTGGTACTCCATTTCCACCATCTATATTTGTAAATTTAAGGATTTTTCTAGTTTTAAACTTTAATGAATCTGATGTCCCATTCCCTGGAGACTTATTGAGTCAAGATCTCCAAAAGGCGCCTTATTTCTGGGCATCTGTGGAATGGGAGGGAACAGTAAGGAAGACCCTAAAGACAAAGGACCCTAAAGAGGAAAGCCTGAGGTCTAGGGCTGGTACGTCAGATGAAGACAACGAAGGCCAGCTCCTACCTAGTGTATCAATGGTCAAGTTGATCTCTAAGGTCCGTCTCAGAGCCAGCACTCTGACTCAGAGCCAAGGCGTTGCTAGGAAACAAGGGTCTGGAGCCTGCTGGTCAGCACCAGGCAGGCTTGCATCATGCTGATTGATTAGTCTGCCTCTTTCTTCACTCTTCTTAAGTACTTCTAATTGCTGCAGGGAGAAGAGAAATGCCACTCAAAGAGAACTTTGGGAGTGCCCACTTTGGCTAATAGTAAAATGTAAATGGTAAGAGAATTGCAGCAAGAAAAGATAGAAGAAAGAGAAGGCATGAGAGAATACCATTTGCCAACTGTGTGCCTTTGGGTTGTGTATCTTACCCCTCACTCCTGAATCTCAGTTTACTAGCATAAAGATACCAGCTTTAGGGAGTTATAGGGATTAAATGAAATTGTGCATGTGAAATGCCAAGCATACCTCCTGGCATGTAGTGAATTCTCAGTACATGACATAAGGACATAAGTCAGACAGCCCTGGGATGGAATCCTGGCTCTGCCTATTATTAGCCATGTAACCTCAGTCAGATGAGTTTTCACATTAGGAAGATGGAGACAATAATCTGGACCTCACAGGGTTGTTATGAAGACAACATGAGATCATGTGATTAACTGGCTCATAATAGGAACTCAACACATGTAAATCACTGTTGCCCCCTCCTTTGTCACCTTCTCTTCTAACACGTACACACACACACACACCTATACATTCTTCTAGAATAATATAAGCTTGGTATTCAGCTGTGAAAATGTGCTCCTGTGTGCCCTACTGCTGAGCTCCAGACTGTGCTATCTGACAATTTCACCTTCTATTCCCACCTCCAGGTTTAGTAAGAGCTCAAATTCAAAAGCTGGCAGATTAGCCAGGGAGAAACAGCCATGACACAGGAAGTCTGGCAGAAAGAAGATATATATCTTAGGCTGTTGCAGTCAGGCCTGGAAAAGGCTATATTATTAAGCTTTTTGCTCGAGAAAACTAATAGTGATAATAATCATTATTGGCTTAATTATATCTCATGATAATAATGAATGATGATCATAATAGTATTTCTAAGCATTTGTTATATGCCAGGTACAGTGATAATCACTTTACAAACATCAGTTCATTTAAATCTCATAACAATACTGCAAGATAAGCATTATTATACCCATGTTAAAGATAAGAGAATTGAGTCTCAGGAATCAAAAAGACCTGACCTAAGTCAGGTCTAAGTCAGAACTAAGTCTAGAGAATGGAACAGACGACACAGAGCTTCCTATGTATGTTGCCATTTGTTGAAACTTACACCTACGGTAAGGAGAATGCATCAATGACTGACCTGTGTGGAGTCTGAGTTCCTGCTATCGGCCACATAATCACATGATCTTACATCATCTGCATAAGAATCATGTAATCATGTGAGGTCTAAATGTTTTTCAGTTATTCCCCTGGTATCTCCCAAAGCGGCCAGTTGTTTTTACTTAATGTAAGGCATTTGGAGAGTCAGTCTTTCCTATTTGTGACAGTTCTCAGCTGAGGACAGAGGCAATGGGAAATTTCTCTAACTACTTGGGAGACTGAGGCCCAGTGACATTCAAAGATGTAAGAAAGAAGCCAATAGCATTCCCTAGGAGCACCTGAGGGGATACAGGCACTATTGCTTCTAACTGGTCCAAGAAGCCTCACCATTCCCAAAGGTGCCAGGCCTTGCCACAAATCTAGCTTTGCATTGTTGTCTCCTTGTGTGGACTCTCCTTCCTCCCCACCTTTCCAGTTGGCACATGCCTATTCACCCTCAGGTTCCTGATTAGACATCTTCTCCTCCAGGAAGACCTCCCAGCCCACCCTCAGTAGGTTAGGGATCCATCTCTCAGTCTTGCTCCCTCCATTCCCCACACTCCACACACATGCACACCTCATGCTTTCCTCTATCACAGCATTTATCCAATTATAAAGCATTTATAAAATAATCTGTTCACCTATTAGTCTTTCCCATTTGACTGTGGGATCTTTGAGAGCAGGTACTGGGTCGCACTTTCCTTGGCCTCCTTAGCACCTCATATTAGGGGTTCAAGGAATTATTGTGGAATGATAAAGGGGTGAGAAAGGATAAAGGAAAGAAATGAGAGGCAGAGGGGGAAGAACAGGGCCCCCTGGGGTGTGGCATCTCAGAGGACTGTCTGTGAGCAAGGCTGCTCTCAGCTTGGTAGGTTAGACCTGCTGATGATGACCGAGGAAAGGCCAAAACTTCAATGTGTGTATCTATATTCCCTCCATACCATTTTGTTCTCGATTAAGGGGCTGAAGGCAGAGAGACAGTAAAAGCTCCACATTTATCTCCAGGGAAATTCCACATTCTTAGGGTCAGACTGCTGAGAGAAAAGGGTCCTTTCTAACAATCCTGCTCCCCCAGGCCCTGTATCTCTGTCTGGGACTGTGACTGGGACAGGGGAATGAGTATGGTTTGGCCCATGTGAATCAGGGTAACTACTTTACAACAGTGTCAATCTCTTGTCACTGCCTTTAGGAAGATGGACAGTGGGGATGGTCTCCAGTGCTTTAGGTAATGATGCACACACATATACCCCAAATAATATAATGAGTAGTCTGCTAACCAATGACTCTGCCATCTATGAGTAGGTGGGAGGCTCTGACAGCAGGTAATCTTTGAATTTGTTCTAAGTTTTCAAGAGAGGGAAGGGCAAACAATGCTTCTACCTGGTTACTACATTTCTCCCTTCGCCACTGCGGTTTCTAATTGATTGCAAAGCTGACCTCAACTTTCCCATCTATAGAATGGGAATGGCTAACCAAGATAAAAATGGAAAACACCTTACACAAGTCCCTATTTCTTACTGTTACTCCCATGACAGACATTGCTAAGTAATCACTGCATTGTTTTCTACTGAGCAGAGTCCTGGCCCAGAATCTCAATGCAGTGTTCCAAGCAGTTGATTATAATGGGCACATAAAGAAAAATTCAGGTCTGACTGCGTGATTGCTAATGTCCCTTCCCACTCTGACTTTGCAGGGTTTGGCTTTACTTTATAATGCTGCTCCAAAGCTAAGATTTGGAAGGAAGTTATGCAGGGGTATATTGGTGAGTAAAGAGAACATTTCCACCTTTGCTCAAGCTGAAGGTCTAAACTCTAAGGCTTAGCTTTCCTCAGTTCTTTTAACTGTGGATAAGAAAAACAACAGGGGAGCAATACCTTTGGTTTTGACATCAACATCTAAAGAGTTCTCTGAGGTTGCTGTGGTTTGGCTGAACCAACACTGACTCCATGCTTAAAGCAGCCTGGGTTCAAATCTCTGCTTTGCCAAATTCCCTGGTGTGACTCCTGACAAGTCACTTTCCCCTTCTGAGCCTCAGTTTCCTCAAGCATGAAATGGAGATAACAACGCCTGCCTTACAGTAAACTGGACGAAATAATGTAAATGAAAGTGCTTTGTGTGATGCACTGCATTGAGCACATGCAGAGGATTATTATTCTTGGTATGCACCAATAGGAAAAAGACTAGGGTGTTCCGTTCCAGATGGACTCAATCTAAACTGGGGAACAAATGCTTTTTTTGGTAATTTCATCTTGTGGAAACGGCAGTCTCATGGGCCTATTTGTGTTTAATGAACCACATCCTGTATCGTCTTTTTGCATGGTTCTGAGGAGAAATAAGCTGGCTCTGTCTTCTGGCGTGCTGTAGGCTACTGAGTGTCCAGCTCATATTTAACCTCCTCCAGTCTCTCTGCCTTCTCCAAGAAGATACACTTCTCTAGAGCTAGATTGATCCTACAAATAATTGCACAGAAACTATGGCACAAAGGGAGAGGAAAGGGATAGTTAGCCAACTCCCACCACCATGCTGGAACCCTACCATAGACAAATGCAGCCAGGCTGGGATTTTTCACCTATGATAAAATTAAGGAGTTAAAATTCAGAGGTGACTGGCCTGGGATCAAGCAGCTAGGAATCAGAAAAGCCAGATTTAATCTGAGTTCAAAGTCAGAGCTCTCAAATCTTCGACAAAGCGTTTTTAATACATCAATAGTCTTCATCCTTTCTGGAGTCAGAGAACCCTTTGAGATTGTAAGAAAGCTATGGAAACTTTGTTCCCAAATAAAACACAAATGCAGATGAACCACACTTTGCCTATATTACTAAGGTATTTATTATGACCCTCCCAGGCTCACTCACTCACTTACTCACTCATTTATTCCAATAAACATTATTGAATGCTATCTATATGCCAGGCACTGGTTAGGCATTACCTAACCAGGCACGATCCTGCTTCACAGTGCAGCAAGAGAGAAAGATGTAAACTAATAAATGGGAAATTACAAACAGGTTATGTGTAGCAAAGGAACACCATTCTAAGAAAATAAAAATGAAGCAAAGGATCCTGACATTGCCTGAGGCTTCTTGAAAGGCTTCCTAAGAAAGTGACATTTGAGTTGAGTCATATGAAGTGATCTCAGCAAAAACAGGGGGAAAAAAATCAGCAGAAGACCAAGTGACAAAAGGATTGCACAGCTTGTGCTAGGACTTGAAGGAAGGTCAGTATGACTAAATGGCAGAAAGCATGGAGACACACGGGGCTGAAGAGGATGGCTGAGGAAAGATCAGATCTACTAGAGCCTTGAGGCCATGGGAAGGAACTTGGAAATTATGCTTAGGGCAGTGACAAGGCACCTAGATGTTTTAACCCAAGGAATAACATGATGGGATCTCTATTTTAGAAACGTGATGGTTAATTTCATGCATTAACTTGGCTGGGTTATCAGACTGTTTGGCCAAATAGTATTCTGGGTATGTATGTGAGGATAATTTTGGAGAGATTAACGTTTGAATTGGTAGATGGACTAAGCAGACTGTCCTCCTTAATGTGAGTGGGATTAAACCAATCAGTTGAAGGCCCCAATAGAACCAAAAGGTTGACCCTCCTGCCTGAATGCCTTGAGCTAGGACACTGGTCTTTCCTGCCTCTGGACTCCAATGGAAACATCTTTTCTTCTTGGATCTCAAGGCTGCCTGCCTTCAGACTGGAACTTACAGCATTGGCTCTCCTGGGTCTCAGGCCTTTGGATTCAGTCTGGAATTACACCATCAGCTCTCCTAGGTCTCCAGCTTGCTGCCTGCAGATGTTGGGACTTCTCAGCCTCAGTAATTATGTCAGCCAATTCATTATATTAAATCTATATCAATATCATCTATATTTATATATCTATAGCTGTATCTACCTATATCTATATTATATCTGTATCTCTATCTATCTACCTGTAAGTCTCTCACTATATATCCATCCTGTTGGTTCTGTTTCTCTGGCTTTGCTATCCTAACTAATACACATCCTAAGGGCTGCCATGTGGTTAGGATTCAGGGAGGCAGAGTAGATGCAGGCAGACCAGGCAAGAGAACAAAGCTGGAGTCCAGACAAGCCATGATGGTGACTTGGAATAGGGTGGCAATGGTGAGATGGAAAAAAGTGGGCAAATTTAAGAGTTATTTGAGAATTAAAATTGACAGAACTTGGGATGGTTTGGAAATGGGGAGAGGGGGATGGAAATCAGCAGAAGACCTGCACAGAAGCTAAGGTACAAAGGGAGAGGAAAGGGACAGTTAGCCAACTCCCACCATGATGCTGGGACCCTACCATAGACAAATGCATCCAGGCTGCAATTTTTCATCTGTGATAAAATTAAGGAGTTAAGATTCAAAGGTGACTGGCCTAGGGTCAAGCAGCTAGGAATTGGAAAAGCCAGGTTTATCTGACTTCAAAGTCAGTGCTCTCAGATCTTGAGAGAGGGTGTTGAGAAGGATTCCTAGGTGTCTGGTTCAGCTTCTAAATAGATAATGGTGCTTTTCACTAGAACACTAGAAAAGTATTAGGTTATGTGGAGTGGAGTTCAGGCAGGCAAAAGAACTAGAATGATAGCAAATATCAGAGGAAAGCTTGAGGTTGGAGGTACAAAGTAGGACCCATTACTGTGGGGATGGCAACAGAGATCATGACTAAACTTCCCCATAGGGACAGTTTAGAAAGAGGAGCCCAAATGACAGGCTTCCGTGAAGCCTCACTAATGTTGCAGAAGAGGACGCACGTGCAGAGGAGACAGAGACACAACAGTCAGGGGAGGTAAGAAACCATGGATATCTGGTATCACCGAAACAAACACTGCAAATGCCTCATGCAGGAAGCAGACAACTTTGTCAAATGCTACTGAAAGGTCAAGCAAGATGGAACCTGAAAACTGTCCTCAGTGGAGGAAGTAAACCAAGACCCTGCAGGTCTCAGATCCTAAGAACAACTTCGCTCATGTCTTGTTGCCATCTTAGAAGCAAGTTGTCTCAGGAAACTGAAGGCTCTGGAGATTTTTCCAGCTCTCATCAGCCCCTTGGCCACACCTGTCCTCAAAAGAGGAGGTGACAATTGAATAATCATTCCCTTCTCCTCCTCCACCAGCAACCCCTGAGATGCCTTTTAAGCAGCAAAAACTCCTTTAAAAAGTAGTATAGGAATGTTTCAGCTGACATTCAAAAGTGCATTGTAATTCAAATGGAAAAGCAGAAATGCAATCCCTTGGACAGTCTAGGAAAATTATAATAGAGATAAGACACCTTTTAAAAGTGGCGACATGTATTTATCTGTGGGGAGATTTCTACGCCATGGACTCTCCTAATCTAAACTCATGAACAGTGTAAGCTTCACATAGAGAATGTCCTTCCATGGGGGTCACCTAGGGAGTTAACTTGGAAAAGCCATGTTAATTGCATAGCATTCTTTCATTTCTAGCCTCTCTTCGTCTCTCCATTTCTCTTTGTGGATTTTTGTATGCCTTTGTCTATCTTCTTTGTTTTTCTGTCTCCTCCCCTCCCTTCTTTTCTCTCTCTCTCTGCCTTTCTTTTTTTCTCTCTTGCTTTAACTCTCTGTTGCTTTCTCTCTCACACACAGAGAATGAACAATTCTTTCCATACACACATCCATCACCTTCCATAATCAGTTTATCTATAAAAAAGAAGCAATTAAAAATTCAGCAAACTTATAATACTGCTAATTCCTGCATCTATCACTATCCTCCCTAAGCAGAGAATGACAGGATGTCAAAAGTTACAGATTCCTTTTGATACCTCCCCAGTCCCATTCTGCAGCTCCTTCCCTTCCCTGGCCTGGAGCCTGTAGCTAAACTCACTGAGGCCCCTCCCAGCCCCAGGCCCATCTACCCCTGCCCTTGATCCTGGGTCACAATGATGACAAGGGATGAGAGCAAATTAGCAACCCCCACCCCTGCTCACACACGTGTGTGTACCTGCACCCATATACATACACATAAACATACACACCTGGGAACATAGTCATCTAAGTGGATGTGGCAGCCATGGGTGGAGGGCATGGGTTGGATCAAGATAATTAGTTCCTCAACTTGGAGCTGGATGGGTCTATCCATTGCTCTATTTTTCTTATCCAATCTAAACAATGACTTTGCATTTCGCATATGGGAAAACTGAGCTTAGAGAATGAATCGCTTTGCTCACAATCACACATCTGGTACGAGGTAAAGCTGGGATATGAATTCGGGTCCATCTGATTGTAAAACCCTGTGCTTTATCTCCAAATGAGAAAGTCTTTATCCAAAGTAGCCCCAGTGAACCCTAATCATGATATAAAGTTCATGTATCATGATCACAGCTAGGGAGAATGTGTGAATATCAAGTCAAAGGGTGAAATGGAGGCCCGGTGTGAAGAAGACAGTTTTTTCAAAATATAGACGTATCAAGAGCATAGCAACATATAGTGAAAGTGTTATGCTAGAGCAAGAGACTCTGAGGTTCACACAGTGCTTGGGGAAATGGCATGGGAGCAGAGGTGATGGCTAAAGGAACCTGACAGGCTAAATAGCTTCATGCTAATCATGCCTGGAACCTGGAACTTCCAGGGATGACTTTGCCTACTCTAGTTTTGTCCTAAGGCCCAGCTCTTCCTGGATTATATTAGATTCTACCTTATTGACCTGTTCGGTGCTCCAGTCCCCTACAGACTTCTGGAAAGCTCAGAATTCCCACGTGGTGATCCAAAACTCTGCCTTCCTGCCTGGAGATCTTACCAGTGGTTATTGTCAAGCCCAGTGCCCCCTCTGGAATCAACATCAGAAACTAGGTCTGTTATTCTAGCTTTTATTTTTGCCATATTACAAAATGGCAAAAATACCATTTAATTACCCATCCAGCTCCAAGTTGAGGAACTAGACTACCACACTTCCTTTCTGTGTCTAGAATAGGCATTTTTCGTAGCTCTCTTTCTCAATGATCCCAGTAACTTCCACACAGTGTTCTAGACAAGCCACTCCCTAGTTGATCAGAATTAGCACATCAACGCTAGAGACCATAAGATGATAGTGACTGGGTATCCCACCCAGCCTGGAAATATCAGCCTCCTCCCTCTTTGCAGCCATCTACCAATGGATTTTTAAAAGTCTGCAACAAAAGTGATGAAATATTGGGAGGCTAAGGCATGCTGGTAATGAACAATGTAGAAGCAGAGCCTATATCTTCTTTATTTGGTGCCACAACATCTGACACAAGAAAATACAGAGAAAAAGCAGTTGGGAAATTTCAAAGAATTAATGAATGATAACTATGACTTTATTTTCCCACAGAATGTACCTTTAACAACATTTAGGGGAATGAGAGACATTTCAGTCAGGCACATTGACTCTCATTTCCCTTGGCTTTCTAGTAATTTCCAATGGCTTCCCCAGATCATAAAAGTGGCCACGGTCCCGTCGTTATGAAACCTGGAAAGGCTAGGACATTTGTTTCTAATGTCTAGGGACACCAGAGCTATGGTGAGGGAAGCATTGGTCTCAAGCTGGAACTCAAATACCATCCCCTTCAGTAATGAACGGTAGCCTTTGTAAGTTAAGGTTTCCCTTCTGTAAAGGGAGAAGTGAGTACCCTTGCCTTCTTTTCTTTGTGGGGTAGATGGGAAGATCACAGGAAGGCCATCTGCAAACTGTAGAGGGCTGTACAAATGTTCATGGTGGTTATCCATGCCCTATTTAGTCTATTTTCCCTAACCTACTCTACCAAGTTTGACCCCTCCACTCCTCCCTTCCCTGAAAGTAAAAAGGATACCTACAGGGATTGTCTTTTTCTAGTGACATATGTAGTTCACTGAGAAAAATGAGGGTTGAGCTCACACTTTAGGAAGGTATGGAGCTGGGACTAGAATCCTCAGCTGATGCCCACAATTTTTACTTTATTTCAAGCTACTGTTTTCTATGTACCTACTATGTACCAGACATTTTACCTGCATCATCTCATTTTATTCTCCCAAAAGCCACGCAAGAGAATTACTATCCCTCAGTTAACATACGAGGAAATTGAGACTTAGAAGTTCCTTTACCTGAGGTTACCTGCAAGGCATGTAGAAAGAGGAGTAAAGACATGAAATACCCTCCATCCCACTTCAGCACTGCACTATCTCTCCTCTTCTCACAAGCTCTGCCCCCAGAGTTTTCAGCTTCCAAGCCCAGATTCATCTTGCTCTGGTTCTATGTTTAGCAGATGTCAGTGACACACAACTCATGGCTGGGGAGAAAAGGGACGCCAGCTATCTTTAAGTCCAAATGCTTCTTTCAGCTCTAGACACAAATCCCCAGCTTCTCATCTCCTCATTCCCTAGCATCACTCCCAAATTTAAAAAATAAAACCAGAGTATTTGATCTACCATCTAAGTGGTCATAGCAGGCAAAGACGGAGTGGAAGAAACACACAGAGAATGGTTAAGTTGACCCCAATGCATCCCTTGTGCTCTTCTTGGGAGCAAGTATGGATGACGGAAGGAAGAAAAGTGCCTTTGCAGACTAGAAGCCCAGGAAGAAAACACCAAGTTTACCCCCAAGTTTGTGGGAAAGCCAGGTCTTGAGGGGGACCCCCAGCTGTTGTTTCAGCATTCTTTCTGCCCCCTCTCCCATCTTATTTATAACAGATTCCATGATCCACCACGCAAGGAATGGGATTTTCTGGAATGAGAAAGTCAAGTCCGTAGCCTGAAGACAGCTAAGGATGGAAAAGGGGTGGGATTTAGAATCAGAGTAGTGTCCCAGGCCCCAAATGGGTACACAGTGAGTGAAGGTTTTTATAAACATAATCTAATTGTATTACATCAAAGTCCTGAAGTTTATCGCCCTGCTTAATGATGTGTCACATTATTTGTAGGGTAGCACAATAAGACTTCTATTGATTTAACGCACTTCCTTAAAGACTGTCATTGTCACAGCCATAAAACGGAGCTATTCCAAGACAACTCAATTATATTCCACTGTGCCCATAAACCACCCCGTGCCCCACACAGTTGCACACAGGAAGCAGAAAGGGGTAAGAGCACAACTGGGGATGCAAAGCCCCCAGGGATAAAAGGGAAGGGATCTAGAGATTGGGAAGGCCGGTGGACTAGGGCTTTGTCCAGTTGGGAATGTGCGGCTGCCTAAAAAGCACTAGACGGGGGTGTAGAGCACCCCACTTGGTTTTGGTCCTGCCAAGCAGAGCTGTGTGCAAGCTCCCTTCTCCCCTATAGACTCAGTTTCCTCAGCTGCAAAACTGGAGTGCTATGCTCAGTGAGATCTTTCAGATCCCTTCTGGCTCCCACACTCTGTGGTTTATGTTACGATTGCATTCGTTCTTGGAGACAGGGTGGCTGAGCTGTATGAAAAGATTCAAGTAAGCTTTTAACATTGCTCTTCACCCTTTCCAGCAATTGAGAGCCTTTCTTTTACAAATAGTTGATAATAATACTATTAGCTATATCAAAAAGCTCTTCAGTATGGTTGAAAGAGGGAAAGAACATGGGCTTTTGCAGCCAGCCAGCCTTGGGTTCCAATTCTGACGCTGCTACTTATTAGCTGTGTGTCTACTGACACTCGATGTGGCATGTCTGGGACTCACTTGCTCATATGTAAAATGGGAGTATGACTGTAAATACACTGACTATTAAAATACCTGTATACACATGTGCAATATTTCTAACTTCCTCAAAATGCTATTACATAAGCAGACAAGAATAGCTACTTATGTACCCATTTCACAAGGGAAAACTGAGGTGGAAAAGGGATAACTTTCCTAAGGTGAGCGGCAGAGACTGGTCTCCTGCACCTGGTCTGAGGAATTCCAATCTGGTAATAGCTGAGAATCAGAGGGAAATGAAATCTGCTGGCCCTTCCTGAGGATAAAAGCCCGTCCACAGGACAGAATGGAAACCATCTGCTTGGTTGAGAGGTGACTGTTTTTTCCAGAGGAAGGGAGCTCTTCTTGGGAGAGAAGAACCCATGCTCTTCTTGGGTTTTCCCAAGAATCTGGAGAGAAGAAAGTGTCAAGTAGACAACACTTGCCAACCCCCACCCTGATCCCTGGCAGTTGTTTCAAGGAGAGGATGTGGGATGCAAAGTGCCTGCAGGAGAAGGTAAGGGATCTGGAGTCTAGAACACTAACTTGGGGCCTCAGAAAATGCCTGACTTGAAAGAATCCTGCAAAATCATTGGGTGATTCCTCACTCTGACCATTGTGAAACTGAAGCTCAGAGAGAGGCAGGGATTTGCCCAAGGCCGCACAGCTTAGATGTGGCAGAGCCAGGATTTAGATACAAGGCAGCTCAGTTGTCTTCCCAGACACCCTCCCTCTATACACTGCCTGGCCACCTCCTCCAACAGACAGACATTCTGGGCTTACCTTTCTGATACTGGAGCCACAGCTGCTGCTGGACCTTCTTGCTGGGAAAGTGGATGATGCAGGTGAGCTCTGAGCCATAGAGGGCCTCTGCGATGTAGTGGGAGCCATAGTGCTGGATGAAGGACAGCAGCTCCTCCCGACTGCTCTCCTTGGTCAGGATCTTGAGGACGTTAGTGAAGCCTGGACAAGAGAGGAACATGAGGAAGTGGTCAGACGTGGGAGGCTGGAGGCTAGCAAATTATACAGTGGCAGGGGTTCTTCCTAGCCTGGATTTGGCGCCTTACCCCTTAGCACAGTGGCAGCTTGATGACTGCACTAGTCATACACATACACACAATTCCCTCTCTTACACAGGAAAGAACGCTCTGAGGGGCACATCAGAGACGATGACCAAGAGGGAGTCTGCAGGAGAAGAAGTCTTAAACTCAGCAACTTAGACCATGGAACTTAAAAAACACAAATCAGGAAGTCAAAGCCAATATCTATTCACTGAGCAACCAGTGTGTACCAGGAAAAATGTTAGATGTTTCACCCTGTTTATGTAACTAAACCTTAGCCACAATGCTATATACCTTCACAACAAGAAACCCCATTGCGTCATGAGCATGTCAAAGCTGAGAGACTATCAGTAACTTATCCTGAACTTCCAGCTAGAGAAGCTGGACTCAAACCCACTTATGTTCTCACTGCAAATTGCATGCATTTTCCACTGTACCAAATAAACCAGGGCTTGAACTGCCCATGGTTAGAGTCCCAAGGCTGCACGTGCCCAGACTCAGCATATATTCTGAGCCCATGAATCTGATTACTGGTTTAGCTTCCTGTAGCATTGCTTTTCTTCACATCTCTGCAGTTCTCCCTCTGAGATAGTGGTGTGTTCTCCCTAGATTTCTACAGAGACTTCTTGCTGCTCTATTTCTCTTAGTCCTAGGGAAGTCCTCAGCACTTAGCATGGGGCCTACACAGCAGTCACTCAGTAAAAACTACTCCCTCTCTCCCTCCTCAAGCAGGCACATGACCAAACTACTCTCTCAGGGGTGTTCCTGAGCTCCTCTCTGGACTGAATAAAGCCTAGTGACCTTCTTTAGACATGCAAGGTTCCAAGCTCGTTTCTCATGCATCACCCACACTAAGCTTTAGCCACAGTCAAATTAGTTTTATCATTTATCCTGGATGTGACCTGGAATTTCCATCATTCTATCTTTCCTTGCATCCTCACTACCCTCAACACACACACACACCGCCCCCCCCGAAATGGCCTCCCTATGTCTTCCCTAAGTCAGACCTATGCTTCAAGGCCCCTGGAAGTCACCTCTCCCCCAAGAAGTCTTTCATACCATCACGGATGGGAGTGCCTACTCTCCGCACTTTCAACATTCACCACCTTAAAGTCAGAAGCTCAACCTTTTTTCTGAATCTGCACATGCATCCTCCAATGCACACCCACCCCAACTGGGTACATTGCCCGGTTCCTGGGGCACAGCAAACACCCCAACAACAATTTTTACAAGAACAACCAATGCTGTGCCACATCAAAGTAAAGTGTAAAGTAAAAGAACAAGCTTCTTCCAACGTTACAAGTCAGCTCCAATTTGCCAACATTTGATTGACAAAGGGGTTTTCCAGGAGCATCATTATGGATTAACTAAAGCAGATGCACCTTTGTACTTCTAATAGGAACATCACAGTCTTATTCACAAGTGCAGTGTGGAGGCGGGGAGAAAACAGAAATAGGGCTCAAAGAGTGGGTGTTTGATGAGAACCCCTCTCCATCAACCCGTTAAGTAATGCAACTGGGTAATTAATACAGCAGTGTTAATAATGAGATGGTTTCTGTTAAGTAATGAAAAAAAAAAAAACACCACCACAGAGATGCCCTGAGGCTCTTATCGAGGCAGACAAAACTGCAATCAAATCCTTGATTTTTTCCCTGCTCTGCCACATACTAGCTGTGTGACCTTGGGCATGTTAATCTCCCTGACTCTCAGTATCCTTAAATGAAGAAAAATGGGATAAATAATGCCTTCCTCACAGTACTGTTCTGTCATAAGAAATGAAGCATTATAAAACGCTTGACAGATGTCAGCAATAATTACTATTTCTACTTCCCAGAGTGTGAAATCCTCCAATTCCCAGGCTATAAGAGCTCCATTTTGCTGATGAACAAAGTGATACTGAAAAAGAAAAGAGAAGAAAAGCACTCACAGATAATGAGAGGACACTCAGACAATGAGCCAGTGACAGTGTTATTCATAAGGGTCAGGGTAGAAAATCCTTGGCCAGGCCTCATCTTTTCAGATTCCTTCATTCGTTACTTATTTTTCAGTTTTCATTTATTTTTTTAAATTCCTCCATCATACATGAGCACCAACAATGTGCTGATCTCTGTTAGTTTTGGAGATATTGGAATAAGTAAGACCCAAGCCCTACCCCTAGTTTTCAGGTCATACACAAGATTCTGATATAAATCAAGCACTTATTAGTGTCTTGATATAGATATGCAAGCACCGAAAATTCCTTGAGTTGTTCTGAGGGGAATGGAGAATGGGAGAGGCATCACAGAGCAGTCTAGTATATGTTCTCAAGGCAAGGAGGTCCAGGCAGAGGGAACAGTATGTGCAAAGTCACAGTTGCATGAGAGAAGCATGTGCCAATTGGGGCACTATAAATTGTTGCCAACTGTTGAAGCTTCAAGTTCATCTAGATACAATGTGGGCGGTGCATGTGTGTGGATGGGGGTGTGGAGGTAATATATGATTTTTGTATAGGACATGGACAGGAAAATAAATTAGCCAGGAGAGAAAGAGAAATTGGTGTCTGAGGAGAATTTATAACTCATAAGCTTGAAATACTTCAAGAATGTAACTATGACTTAGATGATTGTTTATCCCCACTCTTCTATTCATACTTCCATACCCTACGCAGATTTTCCTCTAGGAAGCCTCTCTAACTCTCCCAGAATAATCAGCTCCATCTTCTGTGCCACTGCTTCCCCATGATTGCATTGACCCTACTGTCTGTCAGTCTGTCTACCCACCCTCCCTGGGACTCCTTGATGGCAGAGAGGATGCATCCTCATTTCCTCACCATTCCCAGTGGTCTCATATGCCCTGGCACATGCTAGGTCCTTGGGAACAAGTGCTAAATTACTCCAAGTCCCCTGGCTGCCCAGGCAGTGGTCCTCACCTGCTGAGAGGGTGATGGTGCTGAGCTTCACACGGTAGAGGTTGCTCCGGACCCGCCACTGCTGCACCATGGGGTAACCCATGGCCTCGTCATACCTGATATCTCCTGGAAGAGGAAATAAGATGGTCATGTGAGCCCAGAATTAAGACGCTTCACACCACAATGCTCACCCTGCAGCTCTTGGCTCTGGGTAATGGACACCTCTTTGAAATGCAGGCTTTCATTGGGATTCACAATTTTATCTGAACCCCACCTCCAGGACTTTTCCTGGCCTCTAATCTCAGGCCTACCCCTCATTTTTTCTCTCTGCTCTATAGCTTGCCAGTCCCCTTTACCCTATAAAGGAGAGCAACCTCAGGTCAGATCTATGTCTTACCTAACCCCATTGGCAACTTGCCACCAGGCACGAGACATCTCAGTGCTTCAGTTTCCACAGCTGACCCGGTAGCTATCTCTGTTGCTTTTATTTCATAAGCATGTTATGAGGCTCAAGTAAGGTACTAGAACTGGGAGCCCCTTGGTAACCTGGAAATGTTGTGCATGTGGACCAGGTATAAGCAAGCTACAGCCTATTTGTTATGTATTATCTAGAGCTGCTTTCACACTATGACAGCAGAGTTGAGCAGTTGGAACACAGACCACCTGCAAAGCCTGACACATTTATTACCTTTCCCCTTATGTTTGCTGACCCCTATATAGACTATCGTTCCTTAACAAGGAAATGTAGATGTTCCTAAGTCTTATGTAAAATAGGTGTGTGTATATATGTATATATATAAAACTCTTTGTATTTCAAGTAAGACTGAGAAACACAGGCAATACAAAGTTTAACTGTATAATTTCTCAGCATCTTGATGAGGTTAACATGCATGAAGGCAGTGTGCAAACTTCTTTGACCATAAAACCCCTCTTGTATTAAAGTTCCTTTGGAACTCATGTTTTATAAAAATAGATTTCAGGAAACACAGGTGTAAACAAAAAATAAAAAGAGACACAACAAAGTGTTAGCAAATCATTAACTTTGGGCAGTGGTATATGAAAAATTCTTCTTTTCTGATTTCTATTCATCTCTATTTTCGAAGTTTTCTACCCTAAGCTTTGCAAACTCTCTCTTTTATAAGCTGAACAAAAATACACTAAAAAGATGTGAGTCACATCAGCAGTTATTATTACTGTTTTTATGTATCCATGCTTTCTTGTGCCTCTGCAAATGGCAGGCACATTTTCTATCCTTTTCTCTTGTCCCCTGGTGAGTAGGCACTTAAAGAGATATTTGATACCAAGATTAAAATGAGAATCTCATTGGAACAAATGATTTCTTCCTGGACGTTACTGCAGTATTAAAGTTGTCCATTACTGTCAATTTTTTTTTTCCCTCCTTATCCTCCTTAGCCTTTTCAGGAATAAAATAGTTTTTTAGAGGCTTTCATTTTAAAGTAAAATATTCATGATCCCCAAAGATATGTCCAGTGGAGTGAGGTCGCTTGTTATAAATATGTCGTCTTTGTTTATCTGCTCTGCCTCTCCTGTCCTTGCTTTGCAGAGACTGGGGACAAAAGGAGATTGTGTGGAGGGAGGAAGGGGAGGGCCGTGTTATTGACTAAGGGCAGAGAAAACATCTGCACAAGAAGATTCAGACACCAGGGACAAGGCAGTCTCTGCTCCTTCCATTACTGCTCGTTCATGTTCAAAGCACACTTGGTAGGGGCATTGGCAACCAAGGCCTATCTCCAACAGAGGGAGGCAGAATGATGCAGGCTACTGAGAGGCAGCTCTTTCACTTGGTGGCATGAAGTCCAAATGTAAAAACAAAACAAAACAAAAAATTTCTGATTATCAAGTCATTTATAAAACCATCTTCTCATTCCATCCCTCACTTCCTTCCATACCTGCTTGTTCCTGGATTCAAGCCTGAAATAAAAACTTCTCCACCGGAATGAATGTCAGGTTCTTGAGGTCAAGATCATGGTCTAAATTCTTCCCCTTCTACAGAGCCTAGAAGAGAGCCTGGCATATAGTAGCCTCTCAATAAATGCCTATCCACTGACTGCCTAACTCTCACTCAGTTCCTGACCATAAACTCATTCCTGGGTTACCCTATCACTGATTCCCATCTTGCCCTTCCTATCCCAGCTCCCCACCTGGGGATTACAGTTGGAATGAAGCTATGTGATAGGGGGAGGAATTTTTTGCTGGTAATTAAAAAACAAACAAAAAATCTCTTGAAATGCAACAGTTCCCTTTATTAGGAAATCTCTAAAGATCCTTGAGTCAAAACACAGAATTGTAACAATTTGAACCACTAACAGATACCTATAGTGTACCATGCATTTTAAATACATAATCTGTTTCTCATTAGAATCCTAAAACATAATTATCATACCCTACTTTTTTTTTTTTTGAGATAGAGTTTCACTCTTGTTGCCCAGGCTGGAGTGCAGTGGCACGATCTTGGCTCCAACCTCTTCCTCCCAGGTTCAAGTGATTCTCCTGCCTCAGCCTCCTGAGTAGCTAGGACTACAGGCACCCGCCACCAAGCCCGGCTATTTTTTCTGTATTATTAGTAGAGACGAGGTTTCATCATGTTGGCCAGGCTGGTCTTGAACTCCTGATCTCAGGTGATCTACCCACCTCGGACTCCCAAAGTGCAGGGATTACAGGCTCACACCTGTAATCCCAGCCCATACCCTATTTTTTAGAGGAAGAAACTGAGGCTCAGAGAGGGAACTGCACAAGGACATACCAGGATCAATGACAGGTTCAGGGGCCTTTCTATTAAAGCACAGCACCTCCTCACAGACCATGGACATGTCTGCCTTAGGAAGCAGTAAACTCCCCATCACTTGGGGTATCTAAAGAGGGAAAAACCACTCAGGAAGGATATTACAGACTTGATTTCTCATCAGGAAGGAAGATTAGACTAGTTGCCCTTTGCAGTCCATGTTAGCTCTGAAACTTTATGATCTTATAAAAAATGAAAATTAAGGAAGGCATATAAATTTTTTGAAACACTTTATAAGGCATCTTTTACATCCATGATTTCATTTGATCTCCATCTGTGCCCCTTTTTGAAGTAGCACAGGTCAGGGGTGATGTAAGACAGTTTATATGCCATCAGCTTTGGGGTCAAGACTGACTATGTTTAAATCTTGTCACGACTGCAGACTAGCCACGTGGCCTTGGAGGAGTTCAGGACCTTTCTAACCTGTTTAAAGGAGACAATAATGACCTTGCAGCATTACATGGTTTAACACATAAAAAGTGCCTGGCTCCCAGGACCCCTTAAGCACCTGTGGGCCTCTCCTCCATCTATGCTCTTTTACAGGAAAGGCTCATGGGGGTTAGATGACTCTTGAGGTTTTCCAGAGCTTGCAAGCGATGGGGAGGGAAGGTGGAGATTTAAATCCAGGTCTGTGACACTGTGGGGTCTTCCCTGGGGGACAATTCTCCTCTCAGTGAGAGAGTTCTACTATCCTTCCCTGTGTGACAATTACCCCATGATGATTCTCCCTGGGCAGGGGATAAGACACGCAACCACAGTATCACAAAGGCAGAATCAGGACCCTCACATCTTAGGAAATTTCTTAAGAAAAGGGTAGGAAAGGAGCTGGGAACAGAAAAAGAGAAGAGCATCCTGGAGTTAGACAGAAAACATTAAGTTTCAGGAAAGCCTGCAAAAGGCAACTTCCCAGTGGGGAGAGAAAGTGGTTGCAGGGGTTGGGGAGCTGCAGAGCGGAGTGAAAAGGGCAAAGACTTGGTGCTATGGCACTCAGGTTTTAGTCCTGGCAGATACACTGTGTGACCTTGGGCTGATCCCATCACCTCTCTAAGTATAGATTCTTAATCTATCAAATGTTAAAAATAATACCCACCCAATGGATGGGACAGTACCCACGTACAAAAACAAGCTGTCTAACTCAAGTGCTTTCAAGCAGGAGGGGCTCCTGGTTGGAGAGTCCACTTCTTTTATTCTAGAATGACTTAAAAATGAACCAGGAAAACAAAATACCAAAAGTGGAAAAAATATCAGAAAATTGTCAGTGACAATGAAAAATGTTTTGAGACTCATTCACAGAGGCAAAACCCTCACTGAGAAAGACTGTTCCTGTTCTCAGAGAGGAACCTCCTCTCAAAAGATGACCCCAGTCTAGAGTCTGGGGTCTCAGGGAAGTCCCTGGTTCTGCACAGCCAATCGCAGGAGCCCAAGAAGGGGCAAGTTCCTTCCCATCCCGTCCCTCAGGAAGGAGGAAGCTTGAGTGAGCCCGTCTTGGATCTGCTGAAGACTGATATGCCCTAGGTATGTGGTCAGGGAACCCGGGAAGGGTCTGGCACATGTGTCTTACCAGTGAGCAGTTGGAGGTCCGGGAGGGGCTCGGAGAGGACCCCCCGGCACTGCTCCTCCACCGGCAGCGGGATCACCAACAGCCCATCGGCCAGCTGGGGAAAGTCCTTGATGAAGTTGTTCTCCCTGTGGAGAGGAGCAGAGAGACTGCCAAATCGAGGAAGTGGAGGCTGCTGGGGGCTGCAGGGCAAGGAGGCAGGGTGCTATAGTCAGAATCAAGACTCATGGTGGGGTGGCTTTGCTGTGATGCCTCTGGGTTCCTGAATCCCAGCTCTGAAAACATGGTGCTACCTAAAGGCTCCTGAATCAGGAAGGCTGGGGTTCAAATTCTAGCCTCACCATTTACTTGGCTGTATGATCTCACGCAAGCTACTGTTCCTCTCAGAACCTCAGTTTCCTTGTTTATAAAGTGAAACTTAGATCTAAGGGCTGTTGTAAACACTTAATGGGATACAGCTGCCAATTATTTAAGATACTCTCTGATGCTCTATAAACTGTATATTTGGCTGCTAAATATCCCCTTGCATAAGTAGTGGCAGTGCTGTACCAGGATGTGGGAACTGAGAATACTGTGTTTGAAGAACAAGAGGGGAAGATTAGGCTGAAAAAAAAAAAAACTTGGAAAAATAGATGTTTGTTAAAATACAAAGGCCCTAAGAGTTTTTTTTTTGGGGGGCTCAAACTTTTTCTTTTACAGATGGGGAAACTGAGGCCTGGAGAAAGGGAGTGACTTGCTGAATCACAACCTGAAAGGTCAGACTCAAGCCCATGTCTTCTGACTCCAGATGAGTGCTCTTTCCCCTGCTCTAACTTCTTTAGACGCCTCTATCCCTTTCCGGCAGGCCAGTCCCAGGGAACAGAAGACAGACCCCTGAATGACCTCAGAACACTGAACCCTGAACAAAGTTCTGAGAGGCTGTTAGTAACAGTGCAGCAGAGGGAGGCAGCTTTCATTTTTCTAGACAATAGAACGGCCTAAAAATTAACAGCCTGCCAAGAGAGGTGGTGAGCTTCCGTTACTGAGGGTGTGCAAGCAGAAAGCTTGACCACCAATTGGTATGGATGGTGTTGAGGGTTTTTCCATATTAAATATGACTTCTGAGGTCCCTTTATATTCAGAGATCCCCAGCGTTATTAAAGACACAAATTATAGTCTGGAGAGGAGGAGAGAAGAGAAGGGGGAGGAGAAGAACAAAAGGAGGAGGATGTTTATTACTTCATTTTGACACATGGAATGGTCAACCTGGAAACAAAAATCAGAAGCAGGGAAACAAAAACGTGTGATGCCAAAGCAATGCCTTTGAAGTCAGTATCTCAGACAGTTCAAAAGCAGCTGTAAAAGTGTTGACTGGCTTGGGTCACCTTTCTGTCTGCTTAACATCTCTGCACTCTACTCCAGGCACCTTTGAAGCTCATCATCAATTCATCCATTTAATGAACACTTTCTTCATTTCTGAGTCCAGAGGATGTGACATTATCACCATCTTCAATACCACCAGCATCACCATCATCATCATCACTGTTTCTGTCATCTCTATTATTCACTAAATCTTTACAGTTTGCTAGGATATAGCTAAACACTTTACGTACATTTTATCATTTAATCTCGACTGCAATCCCAGAAGATCAAGATTATTATCTTTAAGTTGCAGATAAGTAACATGAGATTCAGTGTTAATAGGTGGTGGAGCTGGGATGTGAACCCCGGTCTGGCTGAGCCTGGGACTGTCAGCCCAGGCATGGAGGTGCATGACGGCAAGTTTTAAGGTCCACACTTGCCATTTAAGCATGCTACTGTGTGTGGGTATGCCTCATCTGTCTGTGGAGTCATACTTCTTTATGTCTGTGTGTGCACGTGATAATGGGTTCTACCTAGATGGTTGGTCTTTGGTTTGTCTGCAAATCTGGGAGTGTGGAACAGCAATGTGAATTTAAAAAGACAGGCTTCTGGTCGATGGAAGTGCCACCACATAGCGTGTAACCCTAGCCAGGACTAAGTGTCCTCATGCATCCCTTGTGAGGTGGCCTCTGGTGATAGATTTTCCCTGAAAAATGTAGCAGGATGGAGGGGGTATTCCAGGCCCTAGTCACTTGACCAGCATGCACTGAGCATATACTTGGGTGGAATCCTGTGCTGGGTACTAAGGACACAGAGACAGATTTGGCTTGTCCCCTTGACCTCTAGATCTTCTCAGCCTAGTGGGGAAACACACAAATTGGCCATGGAGAACAATCGGTGGGGGCTGCTGTCAGGAATTCTGCATGTGCTGCGTGCTGCTGCACAAGATCTCTTCCCTGTGAGATCCCCAGCACTTATTCACTTTGGGCAGGAGAGGCCAAGGATGAGGAGGTAGCTTACCCTTGGAAGCTGAGAACAGCCTATGAGGACAACAATAGCAACAATAACAATAGCCTTTTATTGAACAACTATCATGCACCAGGCACAGTTGCCAGTAGTACTCTTCACCCAACCCTATAAAGTAGATGCCATTTACATTCCCCATTCAGACACTCAAACCCTGAAGCACAAAGAAGTTATGTAGCTACCCAAGGCCACAAGGCTGGGAAGTGTGAGATCCCAGGTGGTTTGGCCCCAGATCAAAGTTTAGTAAATGTATTGCTTTCACCCATGAGTTAAGTTTTAAAGTTGACTCAATCTAATATTTAAATTTTCCAGAATTCTATGAGGTTTAAAAGCAAACTAAATGCATAAGTCGAGTATATTTTATACTTTATTATGTACTAAAAAATGACCAGCTTGTGGTGTTATTTCTCAATTTGCCTTTCCCTAAGCATTCACTCAGACAGTTGAATATGGAAGAGTTAATATTTACTGTATACCTGGCACAGAGTCTTTGTTTCTCTAACAGGTTGTGGTAGATGTCTTCAAAAGACATCCTAGCACTCCTCATCACTGGTTGGGTGCAGGGTGCTGAAGGATCTGCCTGTGACAGACACAGACTGTCAAAGCTGGAAGGGCCATAGTGCCTGGGAGAGCGCTGAGCCCAGACAGGCTGCAGGCAAGAGAAGGGCCTTGTTGCTCTTACAGCTTCACCATGTGCCCTGGGCTCTGTTCTCCATGTGACCGCTTCAAGCCTTACACCAATGAAACAAGATAGGCATATATTCCCCATTTAACCAACAAGGAAATTGATTTTCCATGGACTTACATGCTGAATGCATTTGGGAAATGAGATCTGAAGGCAAATCTATCATTTTTCACTTACCACCCAAAGATCTCCATTTGAAATCTCTAGAAACATTCTTATAATTGCAGAAGAGGGAAGGTAATGCCGCCTTCTCTATCCCCATGTCCCCTCCTCCAATCCCTCTGCCTTCCTGTCAAGTCAATCTGAGCTCTGCAAAGAAATCTGACCCCAAAGGAACCACACAAGGAAACAGAATGGGCAAATTCAGGAGGCAGGGGCCTCACTCAGGACGCCCGTTCTTGGAGGAAGGTTTTCCTTCTTGAGCTTCCAGAAAGTAGAGGGGGTCTTAGAGAAACGCAGACAGAGATAGAAGATGGAAGGGTGAGAGTTACCCAGCCAATATGGGAGGCTGGGAAGGTGGGAGGCAGGTAGGCGAAGATGAAGCCCAAATGAACAAGATAGCAACTGCATGGTCTCTCGGGTACTGGGTCCCTTCCAACTGCCTGGGCAATGGCCACAAGTCCTGCAAGGCCTCTGCCAGCAGAGGGCGCCCGGGGCCTTTGCATCGATCAGCTCTTTCCGGAGGCAAAACACAGATGAGAAGAGCAGCCGCTGGGAAAGTTCCTCTGGGCTGAGAACCTCAGGTGGAAGCCCAGACAGCAGCTGCAGAGTCCACCCACCTGGGAGAGGGACCAGGGAGCTGGCAGAGTGCTGGCTTAAACTTGGGTGGTCAGAAATAATTGAGATTCTCAGCGCTCGTGTGTGTGTGTGTGTGTGTGTGTGTGTGTATGCGCGTGCGTGCGTGCAGTAAAAACTACCACACAACTAATTCATATAATAGGAAAACAGAAATAATGGGAAATATTTATTTACTGATCATATTTGTTGCTCATCAGCTATGCTTCAGTTCATGTGCCAACGTGTGTGTGTGTGTGTGTGTGTGTGTGTGTGTGTGTGTGTGTCTGTGTTAAAAGCTGCTAGGTAACTAACCCTAGCAGTTGAAATAATGATAATATTTACAAAGATTTATTGATTGCATTTGTTGACCATTTCCTATATTCAATGTAGTGTGTCAAGATACAGTAGTGTACAGGAATGGAAAACCAAATATTGTTATGTTCTCTCTTACAACTGGGAACTAAGCCATGAGGATACAAAGGCATAAGAACTTTGAGGACTTGGCAGGGGAAGGTCAGAAGAGGGATTATAGAAGACTACATATTGGGCCAGGTGCAGTGGCTCATGCCTGTAATCCCAGCACTTTGGGAGGCCAAGGTGGGGAAGATCACCTGAGGTCAGGAGTTCAAGACCCACTTGGCCAACATGGCAAAAACCCATCTCTACAAAAAATATACAAATTACCCTGGCATGGTGGCACACACCTGTAATTCTAGCTACTCAGGAGGTTGAGGCATGAGAATCACTTGAACCTGGGAGGCGGAGGTTGCAGTGAGCAGAGATCATGCCACTTCATTCCAGCGTGGGCGACAGAAGGAGACTCTGCCTCAAAAAAAAAAGACTACATATGGGGTACAGTGTATACTGTTCAGATGATGGGCACCCTAAAATCTCAGAAATCACCATTAAAGAACTTATTTATCTAACCAAAAACCACTTGTGCCTCCAAAACAATTGAAATTAAAAATTATGTAGGAGTGTGCATGCCATTTTAACCTCATAAAAACTCTGAGAAAACTACTATCAATATTCCCATTTTACAGATGAAGAAACATGTTCAGAGAGGTTATGGAACTTGTCCAACTGAAGTCCACAGTTAGAAAGTGGCAGTGGCCAAGACCACATTCCGACACCCCTAGATTCTAGCTGAGAGCCCAGCACACAGTGAGTACATGCTGAGCGAATCATCCCAAGCCTGTGCTCTTAATCACTGGGATAGCTTGACTCATTTAGAGAGGAGTCCAGGCAGTTCTGTCTTCACCACAGTGAAGTGTGCTTTCATGAAGTCATTTTTGTGAGATGCTTGTTTAAACAAACAGTGGCTCTGTTGCTCCTTGAAACACAACGTTCACTTATACACACACACAAACACGCAAACACACGCACAGACAAGCATCTCCCAAACTTATCTGTGAAAACAGTTCAATCTCAGTTGACATTCTAGGGAAACAATTCATTGATTTCAAAATAGTAGATCTTGGGCCCTGGGGCCTCTGGCAGTGAGAGGTCCCCTTCATTTCACGAACACTTATTGGGCTTCTACCCTGTTTCAGGAACTGTTTTGGGTGCTAGGGATATAGCAGTGGAAAATCAAAGGAGATGCCTCTATTCATGAAGACCAGGAGAGAATCAATGCTGCATTGAAGTCTACGAGATTCCTCACAATCTAGACCCTGCCTACTTACCCCTGCTCCCTTGTCGTTTGAGCCACAGCCCGCTGAGGCACGGTTTTCCTCCTGCTATACTGTCCTTGGGTTCCTTTTCTGGGGCATACTCCCATCCTACACAAGGACCCACTTAGAATTTGCCCTCTCTCTGGAAGGTTCTTCCCCTCCCTCTGCACCTGGACAACGCCTACTCATCATTTAGACCATCCACTATTCCTCTGCCTTTGAGAACTCTCCTTGGAATCTGTTCTTCTGTTACACACCCTTATAGTATCTTGCTGTTTTCTTCTATGAAGGGCTTTACAGTTTCTAATGAGACATGTGCTCATGGGAGAACCTGTTGGACACCTGTGCTTCCCACTAGACTGTGCGTTCCGTGCAACCCCAAACTATGCCTGTCCAATGTACTGCTGCCTCCTCAGGGCCCAGCAGTGCACACTGAGTACCTGAGTGAAACAGAACAAGTAGGTGAGCCATGAGCATTTGTTGAGGCAGTGAAGGAAGAAAGCCCACAGACAATGATAATGTGTGCATGACCTATATCTATTGATGAAGCCCTTTCTGATGTTTTGCTGTAGAGTCCCAGATACTTCAGGATTTAAAGGGTATTGAGGATTAGAGTCTAATATTCCATAAGAAGCTTCAAAACCCTACTTTCTTCCCCTAAATTCCTAAGTGAACACATATTCTGGCTCCCATGGAGCTTGGACAGAGGGGCCAGGGACCACTGAGCAAGTGGGGACCAGATGGGAAAAGATGATCTCCCTAAGAAAGGGGTTGGTTGAGCCTCCCATCTGGGTGTGCATATGTGCATTCAGGTAGAGGTAGAGGTACGGACACATGCTAAAATGAGCAATGCCAATGGGCAGCAAAAGGCCCCATTCAGAAACCACCTCTTCCATAATACCATTCCAGTTTTCCCTGGTTGAAATACATCTTTCCTATCACTTTAATCTCATGCATCTTGTTTGTAAATAGATTCCAGATATGGCCTTGGGATCTAGTGATTGAAAGGGCATGGGCTTAGAACTCATATAGACATGGATACAAATTCTAGCTGTGTGACCTTCAGGAGTATCACTTAAAATTTTATGAGCCTTAGTGACTTCATCTGCAAAATGGGCATAATGAGTTTAGCCTCAATGGGTGGGGAAGAGGATTTGTGTAAAATTATTTTTAATGCTAGCTTATTTTTAAAGTATTTCCTTAAAGTTATTTTAATGCTAGCTTATTTTCCCTGGTGGGGAGTTCAACTCTGAGTGGACTAAATGTTTACCCTAGAGAAAATGTTTTGTATCCTTAATCAAAAAATGGAAATAATTTTTTTTTTTTGAGATTGAGTCTTCTTGTTGCCCAGGCTGGAGTGCATTGGTGCAATCTCGGCTCACTGCAGCCTCCATTTCCTGGGTTCAATAAGCTACCATTAAATATAACATTACATAAGCACCTTGTAAAGCTGTAGAAAACACACTAGATTCTGAGCCTCTTCAAGGGTCTCAGAGATTCCAGAACAGTGCCTGTCTCACTGTACATGGCCCTGAGCATCTGTTGAACCATGTGTATATAGAAGGGGAAGGTCTCTTTACCCTCCCAGGCTACCTGCATGTGACCTCTGAATGACAGAAATCCTACAGAGCATTTCCACTGAGGATGCACCGTGTCTAGCTTCCTTCTGATCAGCCATGCTGACAGTAAAGACAAACAAGGGAATCTGGACTCCTCTGCCACTCTGTCCTACCCTTCCTCAGGTCTTTGCTGCCTGCTGCCCCCTTTTAAGAATATGTGTGTTTTGGGTACATTAATACACAGCAACCAGCATGCAAGAGCCATCACCCCTCAGTCCTAGGGAAATTAGCATTTAAATTGAGGTATTTCAGGAAGGTAAATCACCCTAGAGCCAGCCAGCACTGTCTGCAGTCTTTTCTTTCTTGAGGGAAAGCTAGGAGTCTTGGTTTGGGAGCTATTGAGTTTGCAGGGAGGGGCGTACTCTCCCTGCCTGGTTCTCTGGCTCTTCCTACACTGCCTAGAAGCCTCCAAAAAATGTTGTCTTAAAATCCCAAAGCTGATGAGGACATCTTCCGTGGTGTACACTGTGCCCGATCCCTCATCTCTGACTGAACTGAGCCTTTACGCCAAGTAACAGCGGTAACTTTGGCTGAGATCTGGTGTCCTCTGTGAACAAGCAGTTGGGAGACTTGTGTTCTCATCTTGGCTCTGTCACCGGCTGGCTGTGTGATGTGCAGAAGCCACTGTCCTTCTCTGGAACTGAGAGGAATGGGCTGGTACAAAATGTTTGTCTGAACCTCAGGCTGGGAGGTGCTGGGCTAGATTTTGTAGCTGTTCTGCAGGTGCTGGAGACTATAGGATCTGGTGGTAATAAACTGACACTAACACCAGACCTTCCCACCCTGAAGCTCTGCCCTTCTTAAGCAGCACTTAGAAACTGTTCTCATATGCTCTTCTTCTTAATTATGCATCATAGTTTAAGTTCTCTGGTCAAGCACTCAAGACTTGGTCATTCTTTCATTTAGCCATTGATTCATTCATTCATGCCAAAAATATTTGATGTTATTTGTCGGGCATTAAGAATACAACAACAAAAATGACATCCTCTGTCCTCCAGTTACTCACAGCCTGATAGGAGATGCACATGTGTACAAATGCTTCCTATGTATGTATGTACATGTATGCAAGGTAAATAATTGTTTTGAAAATGTCACAATGTTTTTTTTATTCTCCAGAAATCCTATTTGAGCTTTGCCTCTCAAAGTTGACTTTGCAGCGTTTCAAGCTGGACAATAGTTTCAAAAGCCAGCCTGTGTTAAGGGTGAAGTTCCCTTCTCTATCAAAAGCCAGACCTGCTGACTCAGAATTTTATGCTTTATTTTAATATACAGATTGTGCAGGTCGTGGCCTCACGATTGTTCCCACTAGATAAGAAAAGGAAGTAGTTACACTCTTCTTTCTGCCCCTGGTGCTGCAAGGAATTGATGAAGAGGAAGGTCAAGCAGCTGAGAGTTCAGATGGGAGTGTCTCAATGACCTCCTTCTGGCCTTTTGAAGTCAAACCACCCCTCATCCATCCCAAGTGCAAGGGTAGTGCCAATAAATGCTTAAGCTATTTAAGAATCTTGAGACAGGTGAGCAAGAGTGATGGCATTTGCACCCCTAGACACAGAATATAGTCTGGGAAGTTTGCAAGCCCCTTGTTCAACAAGCCAACAGGAGCTCCTGGGAGAGGGTAGCAGTAAGTGAAGAAGAGACTTGAATTTGGTGCCACCGCTGTCAAGTTCTGCATGCACAGGGTAAAGGGATAAAACTGTCAAGATTTCCTGGCCCCATAGATATGTACAATTATTATATGTCCATTAAAAATATAAAATTAAAAATTAAAAGAGTTCTTGGCATATCCCACCTGCTCCCATGGTGGCAGGGATGGTGGGTGAGGCTGAGATTAGAACATTAGAACAAAGGGGGCTTCAGAATGTTGAGCCCTAATGACTTTGGACATTGATTGCGGGTTCCAACACTTTGCTCCTCTCAAAGAAAACTGCCCAAGACTATCCATACCTCAATGGATGCCAGTGCTAGCGCCCAGAGCCAAGCTCAAACAAAAAAATCACAGCGAATACCAGCAAGGATTCACAAGACCATATTTGTATCTCTTCTTAACAACATGTCTATAATTAACTTGCTACTACTAATTATTCCCACCCTAATCGCCATAGCGTTCCTAACTCTTATAGAACGAAAAGTCCTAGGCTACATACAACTTCGCAAAGGCCCTGACATTATAGACCTTCCCTCACCAAACTCTGCCTCCTCTAAGGCCAAGTCAAGGGGTAGGGGAGACTTTTTGGTAAAGGGGAGAGGCAAGGCTGGTGGGGAGTTCAATTCTGAGTGGACTAAATGTTTACCCTAGAGAAAATGTTTTGTATCCTTAATCAAAAAATGATAATACTTTTTTTTTTCTTTGAGATGGAGTCTCTCTCTGTCACCCAAGTTGGAGTGCATTGGTGTGATCTTAGCTCACTGTAGCCTCCATCTCCTGGATTCAAGTGATTCTTCTGCCTCAACCTCCTGAATAGCTGGGATTATAGGCATGCACCACGATGCCCAGCTAATTTTTGTATTTTTAGTAGAGACAGTGTTTCATCATGTTGGCCAGGCTGGTCTTGAACTCCTGACCTCAAATTATACACCTGCCTTGGCCTCCCAAAGTGGTGGGATTACAGGCATGAGCCACCACACCTGGCAGAAATATTTTGCTATCAGTGGAATGAAAACTTGAGAGAATTATTATGTCAGTTGTAGAAAATTAAGACAACAGTGTTTTTGCATACTGAGTTGTAGCAAAATAATTTTTGAATGCTTGACTGTGAGAACAGATGGTTATAGGTTAGAGGGATAAAGTTTAAGTTTCATCGGGAAAGTTCAGGAACAAAGGAAGTGAAGGAACACTTAACGTAGACTGAGGAGGTCAGGAAGGCTCCCTGGAGGAGGTGAGACTTGACAGATTGGGAGGGGTTAACTAGGGAAAGGGCAGAAAAAAGAGGTGAGGGTGTGGCCCAGGCAGAAAGAACAACATGCACAGAAGTCCATAGGGGTGTATGTGTGTGTGTGCACGTGTGTGCATGTGTGCACGCGTGTGTGTGTGTGTGTGTGTATGGACGAGGCACAGATATAACACTTATATGGCATGCTCTGGAAATTGCAAGAAGCTAAATTTCAAGATGCTAAAGCAGTAAGTGAAAAGCAAGGCTGGGATGGGGCTAGAGGAGGCCAGGTAGGGATCAGATTTCACAGGTTTTCTAAGAGATGCTACAGAGGGTGGGCTTCATTTTAAGGGTAAGGAGACCCAGTGTAGGATTTTCAGCAGGAAAGCAATACCATCAGACAGGAGCTTCAAAAAAGACTGCCTGACTAGAGGGTAGAGGATGAACAACAACAACAAAAAAGGAATAAGGCTGGAAGGAGGGAGACCAGTTAAGAGGTTTTGCTGTAATCCAGACAAGACATAACTGATTAGATGGACAACAGAATATAGAGAAGAGGCACAGAGTTGAAAGAAAGTTGAGGAAGTAGAACCTGCTGATCTCCATGGCCAACTGCATGTACTGGGGAGTAGAAGAAGAGTCATGGGATATGTTGAGCAGGTTTGAGCTCAAGCAGTCAAGCCCATGCTCCTGTGCTGACTCCAGGGACCAGCCTTCCCAAGATTTGCTTATTATTAATACTAAGAACTAGAGCCCTCCACACATGCCTGAGTTCATAAGCCACGGCCAGAAAACAGACCGCTGTGCTTTCTCCTGCCACAGATGTCCTCAGCCTCCTTTCTGCCTCTGCTAGCTGTCAGTCCACCTCAGCTTAACTGCTATCCATGAGACCCGCAGGAAGATGGCCAGAGCTCCAGCCTAACCCCCAGCACTTCACGCAGGCCAAGTCACCTCTCGGACAGAGGCTCTCAGAACTGCCGTTGGCTCTATAGCAGAATGCAGCTTGTGGCCCCTACCATCCATGGGGTTTCAAGAACCATGGCTGCAAAGTTGCTTCGCTGGCCATCCAGTGGCCTATACCCAAGGGGCCACTCTAATGACAGCTGATGCTCCCAGAAATGATAAGCATCACTGTTACCATTTGATAGGAAAAGTAGCAAAGGCAGTATAGAGAAGGGTCTTATTTAAGGACTTGCAGGTGTTTTCTTCGCAGAACTAGGACTGACTGCCAATCCCTCTTCTTAATTTCCAACCTAGTCCTTTTTCCACTTGTGCATTCTCAAGGGTTAGTAATAGTGACCTCTCTACCTGCCTGACACCCTCTCTGAACTGTGAACTTCTTCCAGGGAGGGGCTGTATTTGTTTCTTCTTTGCTACCTCCTCTGAGCTCTCTTGTAGACTTCCCAGACAGACCTCATGGTGTCATCTTCAGGAAGCTGTCACTGAGTCCCTTCTTTGGAAGCAATGTCCTTCTGTTTCCACAGCACTTGACTTTGGCTCTGATCTCAAGATCACCACCTCTGCTAGGTTGAATTGTTCTCTGCACGTGTTCCCCATCTCAGATTCAATGTTCAATGTTGCAAGGATCTATGTAACTCGTTTCCCTCAGAGCCCTCCTCCTCCCCACCATCTGATTCCTGGGTCTGGTACAGACACAGCCCCTAATAGCTGTTTGTTCTTTAGGCCACCATCCCCTCTCAGAGGGAGTATTACAACGACCTGTTAACTGTGCTTTCTGAATTCAGCCTTGCCCCCTCCAAGATTCCTTTACTATCTTGCAGCCAGAACGTTTTTCTGAAATAATGATTCTAACACAAATATGTCATTAGCTCCATGTGTTAGCATTCTATTGCAGCCATAATGCATCACCACAAAGTTAGTGGCTCAAAACAACATTAATTTATCTTATAGTTCTGCAGGTCAGAAGTCTGACATGGGACTCTGGGCTAACATCTAGGTGTCAGCAGACATGATTCTTTCTGGAGGCTCTTGGGGAGAGTTGACTTCCTTGTCTTTTACCCACTTCTTAAGGCTGTCCATATGGCTCATGGCCCCTTTCCTCCATCTTGAAAGCCAGCCAAGGCAAATCCAGTCCTTTTCACATCACACACTCTTACTTCATCCTGTCCTCTGCCTTCTTCTTCCTCTTTAAAGATTCTTTTGATTTCAATGGGGCCACCTTGTTAATCCAGATACTCTCTTCATCTCAAGATGCGCTGACTGGCAACCCTACTCCACCTGCACTTCGAATGTTTTCTTTACTATGTAAGACAACTTATTCACGGGTTCCAAGGATTGAGACATGGACATCTTAGAGGGCCATTATTCTGCCTGCCATATTCTAGGGTTTTTTTTGTTTTTTTTTTTTTTAGTTTTCTTTTTCCCCCAGGAGGACTTTGTTAACACTCCTCCTTTCATTTGGAAGTTAGATGTTCCTTCATGTTTGCGCAGCACCTGTTCTGCTGCTATGCTGGCATTTTCACACTGGACTGTTGTTCCCGGTCACCCTCTGTCTCCCTCATAGGACCATGAGCACTCAAGAGCAAGAACTATGTCTCATTCACTGCCGTGCACTCAGCCCTAACACAGTGTCTGATGCATGCACTATGGGATCAAGAAGTGCTTATTCAATACACTGCTGAATGTCTCTTAGCCAAATGGCAATGCAGGGGAGACAATCCATTCAGCTGTGGTACTGCAATCTCCCTCCCACGGGGCATAGTCACTGCCTTATTCATCTCTGCCTCCCTTACCATCCCACCCTCTCTTCCCTAGATATCTAGTTCACAGAATAACAAGTATCATTTTTAAAGCTAATATCCGTTCATTGTTTACAACATGCTAGATATTATTCTAAGGGCTTTGCATATATGATCTCATTTCACACGCACAACAACCATGCAAGGTAAGTACTCCTGTTCTACTTTTTTAAGTGAGGGAGCAGAGACATAAAAAAGGAAAAATGCACAGAACTTACAAGGTAAAGTTTGAACAATCTAACTTTACATTCTTAAACACTATGCAAAAATATGCCAGTAAATGTTTAATTTTGCCCCAAATGAAATCCTGAAAAGTAAAGGTTGACTTGTAAATGCCAATGCTGTTTGAATGTCTTAGATCGATGCCCTTTGTTAAATGCATATCGTGTGTTAGGTTCTCTGCAGGCTTTGCTTCCAACCTTCTCAACAATTTTGTGAGTTAGGTATTATTATCTCCCTGACAGAGGTGAGGGAACTGAGGCTCCAAGGGGTGGAATCACTTTCCTGGAGTCATGTACAATTGAATCAGGGCCATCTGCCTGCACTCACCACCTATTTCTCCAACCACCGTCACACTTGTCTTTTTTCCTCTTTCCTGCCTGCCCTCTTATACACAGGTGTGCATGAGCGTGGGCGTGCACACACACACACACACACACACCCATGCATACCTGCATACATAGAGTCAGAGTGAAGCCTGGGTTACACAAAGCACACATCTTCCCTCTTTAAATGCAAAACAATTTCCACCAGTGCCACCAAACTCACTTAAGCCTTCCAGGCATGGCCGTTACTAACTCTTGCCCTGATAATTGCGATCCCTGAAATTGAAAGAAATTGCAGGCTAGAGAAACATTATCTTCTCCTCGGCCACATCGCCCTCGATCTCTTTGCCTGTGTGTATTAGCACTGGGATTCCTTGTCCTGTCATAACACTGAGAACCAGCTGAGCTTCTGTCACCAGGGCTTCTTCCAGAACTTTCCCCTCTACTACTCAAGGAAGAGAATCAAAGGCCCTTACACCTTGGCATAAAACTTTAGAGGTGTGGCTGGAGAAAAGTCAACATTACTAGGCATTTTTCTGATGAAGTATTATCATTAGGTCTGTTTTCCAGATGCTATAAATGAGATTCAGAGAGGAAGATTAGCCTTGCCCCAGAAGCTAAACACAAATTCAAACCTAAAGTTGATTTCCCTAACAGATCTGCAGGGCCTGGGTGAATAAGTCCCTGGTTCAAAGTGGCAGCTGAGCTCCTTGATGCGGGAGCACCTCCCACTCCAGCTCCAGCCCCAGCCCAGGACTGCAGGATACATATTATCCCCCTCAATCCCCGAAGGGTCTAGCTGCTTATCTGATCACAGCCAAGGGCAGAAGCCCATATCCCTGTAACTTTAAATATGTTTCCAGTTCAATTAGGATCTTTATATTCTAGTGTTCAGAGTATTTTCTGTTCTTAGGAATCCTCTATCCCATACCACCATTTCACTACACACTCCTCAGGGGCATGGCCTGGACTCCATTCACATCATGGGTATCTCACAGGTCTAGGAGAAGAGCAGACACAGAGTAGGTACACAAAAGCATTTGCCAGATGATCCAAGGCTGAAGGCGACTGACTCCCTGAATCCTAGTGCACGTTATCATCATTCCTCATGCACCTGGTCCTGCCCTGGACAGGGAGCCAGGATGCCCATGTTTTATGAAGCTGTGCCAATAACTTGCTGTGTGATCTTGAGCAAGTCACTTCTCATCTCCAGGGAGTGTTTAAGCCCTGAGGTCATTTATTTGAATAACACAGGTATCCCCAAATGGCTCCAGTACAAAGGGTTAAGAGAAAGTTCTCAAGATGGGAAGGCCTATTCTCATGGGCACCTTGTGTCTTCTCTCTCACCTTTTTGGAAGTAGTCTTTGCAGCCACATACCCGGATTTGCATCCTGGTCCACCTCCCACCCCTTGTTTAGCACTGGTTGGGCAGAACATGGAACCTTTCCTGGGCCTTCATTTCCTCATCAGAAAAATGGAAATAATAATCATCCTTGCCTTACATACTTGCTGTAAAGATGAAAAGAGCCCATAAAATGAATTGCTTAGCAGAAGGCCTGAAAATAGCAGGCTCTCAATAAATGGTAGCTATTGCTGCTGTAAAATGCACCACTCTAGCACATTTTAATTTAACACACTCAAAAAGCTTGTTGTGATTAGGCATAAGAAGGACGCAAATGGACCTCAAACCCTTTTCTCATCCTCCTGCCCCGACAGCACGCAGAGTTTGTCCAAGCCACACGAGAGAGCTATAATGAGAACACCGGACATATGGCCACCAATTTGGGGTTCTTTTCTTTATATCATGGAAATCTTTTTTTCTCCCACTGGTAAATTTGATTCCTTCCTAACTACAGAACTTACCCACAACCTCTGGTGGAGTTTTTAAGGCTAAAAGCAATGCTCTCAGCACCATAAGTTGAACATCTCTCTTCCTATCACAGCATGCACTGAAACTGCCATGGTGTGTCTATTTCCCTACTTTTGGGGGCAGGAACTAACTGATATGGTTTGGATGTTTATCCCCTCCAAATCCCATGTTGAAACATAATCAGGAGGTGGGGCCTGGTGGAGGTGATTGAATCATGGGTGATTCACCCCCATGAATCACACAAGACCTGGCTGTTTAAGAGAGGGTGGCACCTCCCCCTCTCTCTCTTGCTCTCACTCTTGCTATGTGACGTGCCCAGCTTCCCTAACCTTCCAACATGCTTGTAAGCTTCCTGAGGCCCTTCCCAATAGCAGAGGCTGCAGCCATGTTTATACAGCCGGCAGAACCATGAACTCATGAAACCTCCTTTCTTTAGCAATTACCCAGCCTTGGGTATTTCTTTATAGCAATACAAATAGTCTAACACACTAACTGTGTTTTCTCTCTCCTTCTGCAGCTCCTAACAAAGTACTGGGTGCATACTTTGTACCCCATTCGAAAATACTTATAGAATTGTGCCTTCAGTAGACTGGACAGCAAACTAAAGAAAAAATAATATTTAAAAACTCTTAAAGCAAAAGATAGAAAAAAACTAAAGCCACATTTTAACTGACCACACAGCATCAATTCATTTGTTACTTCATTCCGTGTAGTAGTTGGAAAGAAAGAACATTTTCTTTAATGTTATCATTTAAAACCAAGCCATAACATGGGCTTTGGAATCAGTACATGTGGCATAAATACAGCTGGTTCTGGTGTGAGTTTGTGGCTGGGGCCACATTTTCTGAAAGTTTCTTCTTCCTTTTTGTCTTTCCTACTCTCCCTGGGGCACCTTGGAAGTCCTTCCACATAGCCACCTCTAACGAGCTTTGCAAAATGAGAAACCTGCTGCAGTAGAAGACAATCTAATAGCAACTGCTTGCTTGTTCACTCTTTCTCTCTCTCTCCTCTTTCTTGCTCTCGTTTTTATTAGTCATTAGCAATGGAGAAAGAAAACACCCAAAGGCAATAGAAAGGCAGTAATATTCACACGTGCTTTCTGCAACACTGCATTAATGAGGAGCCCTGACCATCTCACACATTCTTTCTTGTTCAATTCCAACAGTCCTGTCATAAGTTGGAGCCATAGGCAGTACCTAGCTAGTGTGGACATTAGCTAGTTTGCTTCATAACAAAGGTGAGGTGTATATACTGATACAGGACAGTTGGAAATTATTTTTAAGAGCTCCTTAACACCAAGGGATTTCAAGACTTTAAAAGGGCCTAGAAAAATAAAAATCCAATTAATGAACACAATTTTTGTTCTTTTCAAAATTTGACATAGAAATGTAATTGAATCCAGTTTATAAGAATGTGGATCTAGCTTCCCACCTTCTTAGATATTGATTATGTTGCCATATGCAATCACATAATTGCGCTGAGCCTCAGGCTTGTCTATAATAACTCTACCCCACTCATTGAGAGAGGGCCTTAGACTGTATCTCTTATTAGATGTGCTATCCTAAGCAAGTTGTTTAATTTCAGGAGCCTCAGTTACCTCATTCGTAAAATAAGGATCATAATAGTACCTACTTTTATAAACTCAATTATGAGGATTAAAAGGGACAATGCATATAAATAGCCTGTGTGGTTCATGAGGTGGTAAAAGGGACAATAACTATAAACAGCCTATGTATATATTTGTCTGTGAGGTGGTTACTGTTACCATGGTTATTTATTTCCTAGTAAGAAGTTCACAGAGTTCTGCCTCCACTCTTGCAAGTGTGGACAAGTTAGCATTTCTTACTAAGTTTCAGTCTCCTGATTTGTAATGGAGACAAAATAACAGTAGCAGTGTTGCTGAACTGTTGTGGAATTAACAAGGTAATGCATGCAGCATGGCACCTGGCACATCACACTGTGTGCTCCATAAGTGTTAACTATTGTTACTGTTATTATCATTAGAAATGTGGTTTAGGTTAAAAAAAATAATATGCAGTAGGAAATCCCAGAGAACCAACAACAAAATACTGCTGGAATTAATAAGTGATCATGACAAGCTTGCAGAATACAGATTCACATACAGAAGTCTATTGCTTTCCCATATGCTGGCAGTTAATAATTGAAATTTGAAATTAAAAACAAAACATCATTTACATTAGTATGAAAAAATAAAATACTTGGGTATAAATCTAACAAAATACATAGAAGATCTATATAAGGAAGACTACAAAACTCTGATGAAGGAAATAAAAGATTGAAATAAATAAAAGGAGATTCCATGTTCATGTTCAATATTGTTAATAAATATGTCAGTTCTTTCCAACTTGATCTATAGATTCAATGCAATCCCCATCAAAATACTAGTAAGTTATTTTGTAGGCTTGATAAACTGATTTTAAAGTTTACATGAAAAGGCAAAAGACCTAGAATAGCCAAGACAGTATTGAAGAGGTAAAACAAAGTCCAGAGGACTGACACTATCTGACTTTAAGACTTACTATAAAGCTAGAGTAATCAAGACATTATGATACCGGTAAAATGATAGACAAAAAGATCAAAGGAACAGAATAGAATAAATAGACCCATACAAATCTAGTCAACTGAACTTTAACACAGAAGCAAAGACAATTCAATGGAGAAAAGGTAGTCTTTTTGACCAATGGTGCTGAAACAAATAAACATCCATGTAAAAAAGAAAGTAAAAAGAAAAGAAGAAGGAAGGAAGGAAGATAAAAAATCTAGATATAGATCCTATACTTTTCAAGAAAATAAAATAACTCAAAATTAATTGTAAGTCAAAACTTCCAGAAGATAATATAAGAGAAAATTTTGGTAACCTTGACTTTGATGATGTGTTTTTAGATATAACACCAGATATGTGATCCATGAAAAAAAAATTGGTAAGTTGGACTTTATTAAAATGAAAACTTCTGCTCTGTCAAAGACACTGTTAAGAGAATGAAAAGACATGCAATAGACTGGGAATATTTGCAAAACATACATCTGCTAAAGGATATCCAAAATATACAAAGAATACTTAAAATTCAACAAGAAAACAAACAGTACCATTAAAAATGAGCAAAAGAGCTGAACAGATACCTCACCAAAGAAAATATACAGATGGCAAATGAGCATATGAATGTACACATATCATCCCATGTCATTCTGGAATTGCAAACTAAATGACAATGAAACACCACTATATAACTATTGGAATAGCTAAAATCCAAAACATTAACAACAACAAATGCTGGCAAAGATGTGGAGAAACAGAAAGAATTAATTGCTGGTGGGAATGCAAAATGGTACAGCCACTTTGGAGAATCGTTTGGCAGTTTCTTACAAAGCTAAACAGTCTTACTGCAAAATTCAGCAATTACATGCATTCCTTAATATTTACCCGAATGAGTTTAAAACATGTCCACACAAAACTCTGCACGTGTTTATGTGACCTTATTCATATTTGCCAAAACTTGGAAGCAACCTAGATGTCCTTTAATAGGTGGTTGAATAAACAAACATCCATATAACGAAATATGATTCCACAATTTAAAAAACTGAACTCTATACACAACAAGACATGGAGGAATCTTAAACGCACATTGCTACAGGAAAGGAGCCAGTCTGCAAGGGCTTCATACTGCATGATTCCAACTATGTGACATGACATAGTGGAAAAGCAAAGCTATAAAGACAGTGAAAAGATCAGTGGTTGCCAGGAGTTCAGGGAGAGAGACAGAGAGAGGAAAAAGGGGAGCATGAGGGATTTTTAGGGGAGTGAAAGTCTTCCACATATTCCATATGACACCGTCATGGTAGACACACGACATTATGCATTTGTTCAAACCCATAGAACTATATAACACAAAAGGTTAATTGTGGACTTTGGTAACTAATATTGAACCAATATTGGCTTATCATTGGTATATGTTTTACAACACCAATGCAAGGGGAATCATAAGAGGAGAAACTGAAAGGAAAAGTGGAGATAATATAGGAGAACTCTGTACTTTCTATTTAATTTTTCTATAAACCTCAAACGTCCTTAAAAATAAAATTTATTAATAGTAATATGCATAGTCTAGATATTTTTTGTAGTAAATTCTTTTTTTTTTTGAGATGGAGTCTCACTCTGTCGCCAGGCTGGAGTGCAGTGGTGTGATCTCGGCTCACTGCAACCTCCGCCTTCTGGGTTCAAGTGATTCTCCAGCCTCAGCCTCCCGAGTAGCTGAGTCTACAGGTGTATGCTAATTTTTGTATTTTTAGTAGAGACGGGGTTTCACCATGTTGGCCAAGATGGTCTTGATCTCTTTACTTCGTTATCTGCCCACCTTGGCCTCCCAGAGTGCTGGGATTATAGGCGTGAACCACCTCACCAAATTCTATTGTTACAAAGTGAGAGTTAAGCAAACTATACCTCTCTAGGCAATCCAATGTCCACCTATTTTGTAAATAATCCTGTATTGGAACGCAGCCACACCCATTTGTTTTTGCACTGTTTATGGTTCCTTGGATATTACACTGGCAGAGTTGAGTAGTTGTGGGAGAGCCCACGTGTCCCAGAGTTGAAAGTGTAACTATTTGGCCTTTTACAGAAAAAGTTTGCCAATCCCTGTTGTACAGATTCTTAAGCTGAAAAGTGTGTTTGCGTTATTTAGTTCAATTACCTAAAAAAATAAAAATAAAAATGCTAGAATCCTTACAACCACATCATTCTGGGAGGAACAATTTCATAGTCTAACCTCTCCAACAAGTGTGAACTTTGACACAATAATCACAAGATTATTGTGGGAGAGATCAACTTCTCTTCCCTTGCTATTCCTGTAACCCACCAGGCCCACAGCTTCTGATCTAGCGATAACACGTCAGAGCAGGACTTGGACATGTATTCATCACTCACAGCCTTCACTCTGAACCAGTTTTCTTCGCTCAAACCCATCCTGCTCCTGAACTTCTTGGTACTGACCTTCTGCTCATGCCCCTGCCACCAACTACTTCTCCTGATTTTTAGTTTCAATATCAGATCTGGGTGCCCCAGCGAGGACCTGGGCTCCTTTGGGTCCATTTAAATGAAAAATACCATTATCGGCTAAATAATGACCTTCAAAAATATTCACGTTCTAATTTCTGGAACCTGTGAATGGCACCTTATGTTATGAGCTGAATTATCCCCCCTCCCCTGCAAAAAGAAAATCCTCTTATACTGAAATTTTCAGAGTAACTTCCTCCTTGAGAAGTGTAGAATGTGTCTGTAGCCAGAGATAGGGTCTTTAAAGAGGTAACTGAGTTAAAATGAGGTCATCAAGATGAATCCTAATCCAATCTTAACTGGTGTCCTTTTAAGAAGAGGAAAATTGGACACATTGACAGCAGGAATGTGAACACACAGAGGAAAGACCAGGTGATCACACAGAGAAAAGGCAGCCATCTGCAAGCCAAGGAGTGGGGCCTTGGAAGACACGAGCCCTACTGATGTCTTGATCTTGGATTTTTAGCCTCCAAAACTGTGAAAAAAAAAATAAATTTCTTTTGTTTAACCCCTCCAGTTGGTAGCATTTTGTTGTGACAGCTCTGGGCTGTCACATATCTTATGTGGCAAAAGGGACTTTGCAGAGAAACAATCCACACTAGTCTAACTTTCTATCTGCATTAAATCAAATGTTTTTAAATGAGGAGAGCATCTGTATTATCTGGGTGGGCCCTAAGCACCATCACGTATATCCCTATAAGTGGGAAACAGGGATATCTGAGTATGGAAGAGATGGAAGGTGATGTAAACATGGAAAGAGACTGGAGTGATGTGGTCACAAGCCAAGGAATGCTGACAGCTGAGAGAGACAAGTAATGGCTTTTCCGAGAGCCTCCAGAAAAAAGTCCTCCTAACACCTGATGGTAACCCTACAAGACTCAGTTTGATTGTGGCCTCCCGAGCTGTGAGAGAATAAATGTGTTTTTTGAATCACTTAGTCTGTGGTAATTTGTTACAGTAGCCATGTTAAAACTAATGCATGTACTTTTTCAGGTAAATCTTCTTTGAGGCTTAGCTTGATTTCCAGACTCTCCTCCTCCACAGCCACCCAACTTTCAAGCAGGCATCAGACAGCCACTTAACCAGTGTCCTGTCCAAATGAGAGCAGCACACTGATTTAAGCTACGTTTCTAGGAAATCTGCAGAGCACAAGCTCTAGGGACTCAAACTGAGTCTTAACAGATGCCAGAGCTCATGGTCTCAGGCCTATTACAGAACCTATCGAAACCTAAATTTCCTAATCAGTAAATGTGGATCAAATTATCAACATTTTAAGGTTGTTGTGAGAATTTTAAATGATATAAGTAACACAAAGAACACACTTTCTGGAAAAAAGTTATTAATATTCTCAGTAAGTAACATTAATGATTTCTGTCATTGTTTGCAGCTCTCCAGTCAATCTAACAGATTGCCATTTCCCAAAGCCACCGAGAACTTGCAAACCCATGGCTCAGGGCTTAGCTCTGGCACCCATTCAGTGAATTTATACCAATAAATATTTATTCTAAACCCTACCCCCAATTCCCTTCCACTAGTCAGCCTTCTTCTAGCAGCAGCTGGAAAGTCAGCTCGATTCGGCCTCTGTCCCTGTTACTTCCCTCTCTCATTCCTTGGTATCTCCAGTTATCTATAAGATGCTCAGAAAACACACACACACATGCACGCACACATACATAGACACGGTCATTGGTGACTTCAATCCTGCTATTTTGCACTAGGGGAAACTGCGTGGCTTAAATTCAGAAAGGCAAAGTGAAGTACCCAAGGTCGCAGAGCTCATAAGTGACAACCCCGTGATGAAAGCCCACATTTCCAATGTGCTATTATGCCATACTGTGTCTCACTTGCTAGGCCTGTCTCTCCAAATCCTCCACCCTGAAATAGAGTGCTTCTGCCTACAGCTCCTGCTGCAATGGGAAAAGCGTTTTCTGTCCATAGGCCAGTACCCTTTCCTTCCCTCTTTTGAAGACTCCTTTCCTCGGGGCAGATCCTAGTGAGGATACAGATAGGAGGACTCCAAATAGGTGGTGCGAAGTTCTGAGTCTCCCTGCCCTTGTGTTGGAGAATGTGGCAACACACCTAACAGTTCTCCTTCCCCGCAGGAAACCAGGAAACCAGCACTTACCCGGAGTGCCTTCCCGCTCTGTCAGCAATCCAGACCATATGGTTAATTAGCTAAAATTTGCGACTGCATCTGTGAAGCTATTTTTCTTTTTGGCATGCATGAACTTAATTACCGAAGACATGAGGAGTTCCTGGCCCACTGGGATCATGGTGGGCACGGGTGTCACAGAACATGCCCATGGCTCAGAGAGTGAGATATGTGGGTGGCTGAGAGTTTGAGACATGGAGGGTAGAGAGAGTCGTTTGACCAGCAGATGATGAGGTCTTTCTTCCGGTGTTTATGCAGACATATCAGCAAAGAATTTCATGGTGGGACACAATGTCACAAGGGCCCCCATCTGTGTATGTTGACAAGCATCCTCAGAAAAAGGCCAACCCCCTTGCATGGTAGAATGTAGGGTTCATTGTCTTATCACCCACTGCCCTGCACATTCTATCATTAGTTGCTCCACAGAATATTTATCTTCCCAGCACATATCACCATCTCCCCAGCACATAGGGCAGGGCCTGTAACATAGAAGTTGTCCAGTAACGATGGCTGATTGGTCTAATGGATGAGACCAATCATCTTCTTCTGAGCCTTCAGTTTCTCCTCAGGAGAATGAAGATCATAAAAAAGTTATATTCTACCATTTGTTAAGAATTAAATGACATAAAGTACATAGAATGCCTCTCACAGGTCTTGATACAGTGACAGGTGTTTGATAAGAATTTGCCGAATGAATGAATGAATGAATGAATGAGCAGCAGATTCAAACAGAAACTGAATGTCATTACTAGAAGAAGCCTGAGAGATCAAAATCTAGTCCAGTCCTTCCATTGTGCGTTAGTTTCCTCCCCTGTAAAATGAGGCCAATAAAATCACCTCCTTTACTGGATTGTTTTGGAATCAAAATAGCATGTAGAACTTTCAGAGGAGTGTTGCTGCTGTTGTTGTGAATAATAGAAAATGGGAAAACTCACTGCTAGCAAAGAAAAAGGCCTTGCCCAGAGAATAGCCATTTGTGGTGTATCCAGCATTGTAACTTGGAGCTCCTTCTCTCAGTTCGCACTGCTACTTCCTGAGCAGTATGGGCTTGCCATGCTAGGAGAGTGCCAGGGCTCACAGGACAGACATGTGCCATCTCTCAGGGGTCACTGGTATGATGGACGAAACAAATGCCCCTATCCCTCTTTGGAGAACACCCAGGCTAAGAAGTAAGGTCCAGGGTTATTTTAGACATTATTGACAGAAGAATCTTATCCATCAGGAGTTCTCTGATGCTCCCTAACATAGTTTTGTAGATTGTGCCATGGCTGAGAGGGCAAATGGAGACTGAAATTCATCCCTGTCCTGCAAGCCAAGCTCTGTGCCTATGCAGGGAAGTGTCTCCTTTTTACAGTTCACACACAGGGACTGTATTGGCAGCTGTGCCCCCGGAGCTTTCTCTTGGATCAATGAAGAGCTTGAGGGCAGGAGAACTTCAAGCCCCAGAACACCAGGGCAGGTGTTTCATGGGACCAGGACAAGTGTCTGTCTTACTCATCTCTGCATTCCCAGGGCTGCCTAGTATAGTGTCTGGCTTACCTGACACAAACACATGTTGGATAAATAAGCCACCGTGTTCTTTTTATTTTTTCTTTTCAAGACAGAATCTAGCTCTGTCACACAGGCTGGAGTGCAGTGGTGCTATCATGGCTCACCGTAACCTCAAACTTCTGAGCTCAAGCATTCCTCCTGCTTCAGCCTCTCAACTAACTGGGACTACAGGAGCATGCTGCCATGCCATGCTAATTTTTAAATTCCTTTATAGAGACAAGGTCTCCCCATGTTGCCCAGGCTGGTCTTGAACTCCTGGGCTCTAGCTATTATCCCCACCTCAGCCTCCTAAGGGGCTGAGATTCTAGGCCTGAGCCACCACGCCTGGCCCATGGCGTCCTTAATATCTATCATAGACTCTACCACGTGGTATGGGCCCAGTTTGTGCTGGATAAATGGATGACTGAAGCATATGGAAGAAAAGTATGTATGAGAAATGATTTCCTAGACCTTTAGCCCTATAGAGTAAATGCAGATAATTTACTGAGGGGCACTGAGCTGTAAACACTTTCTACCTTAAGTCTCACAACACACATAACTGATTGTTTGCAATTTACCAGTGAGGGCTGTGAGGCTTAACAAAGTGGAAGGATTTGCCTATGGTCATACAGCTCCTAAAGAATGATATCAGAACCTGTGTTTTGCTGCTGCCAGTGCCTCTTTTCACCACCATGCTCTTCTCTTCTGGGTCACTGACTTTGCTAGTGAGAAATATACCATTCCCTCTGTCTGCTATTTTATTTCTTTCTGCTTATATACTGATGACCCTTTCACTTCATCCAGGCCTCTGCTTGTCACCTCCTCCAAGAAGCCTGCCATGATCACCTTGTATAAAGCATAACTTTCCAATTCCTTACTCTGCTTTATTTTTCTTTGTATCACTTACTACCACTGGAAATACATGTTGATTTTCTCTCTGCTGCTGCCCCATCCCCATCTCTTTCCAGAAGGTTATTTCTATCGGGGCAAGGACCTTAATCTGTCTTGTTAACTGCTATTTTACCAACATCCAGAATGGTACCTGACACATAAACCTGCTCAGCACGTGTTTTTGAAGTGACTGAGAGGATGACTGAAGAACCTTGGGTCAGGTATTTGAACATCTGTTTAATGTCGGATATGTTCTTTCTCTTGCATGACCCTGGTTTCTTTATCAGTCAGAAAATACGTGAGTGCCAGAGCTGAGGCTTCCCTATGAATATGGGAAGGGTTATCAGGACAGGTTTAGGAGCTTACCAAAAAAATAAGATATCATCATCATTGTCAAACACATGTGCACACACTTCATAGACACAGACCTTTCAACCTGTCCAGGTAGAAAATCCCAGGTGACTGCCAAAAGTTCTCTACCTTGCCAGGGTTGCGATGCACAGGCTAACCTCAAAGTGCCAGCTTTTGCCACACCCAGGAGAAAGGCCTCCACTGACCCAAATCAGTGTCTCAGTGTTAAAACTATTTTTTGAACAGAGAAGTATAGGGCAGCTTTTCTGGGACCAACATTTGGTGGCCACATAACATTGGGCAAGTCACTTGCATAAAACCAGAAAAATGATAGCATCCATCTTTGAGCGCACTTGCTAGAATCAAATGAATTGATGATTTTAAAAATACTTTGTGACACACAAAGCTTAACACGGATGAGACCCTAACCTTAGACATGAAAGCCAGGCTGAGCAATTCAGACCTGACTGTGACTTGGGAACAATGGGAGGATTCCAAGCAAGGAAGAGACACACTAAGGCACCATCTTCGAGAAGCAAATCTGGCAGTGTGTGCAGGCTGGGCCTCCACTGTCGGTTCCTTTTTTCCCTTCTAGATTGTGCCTGGGGAAGGGGGAGGGGAGAGAGGTAGAGTCTGCAGGGTGAGGAATCCCACTTTGACTCTACCACTTGCAGAAGGGAGTGGGGGTGGTAGGGAACAGGCTTGGGTGACAGGCACCACTTGTGCCACCCTGATTAACAGAAAATGCAAATCTGCGCTTCCTTCCCCGCCACAGCTAACAAGATAATGAATATTTTCATCAGCTGCAGAGAATACAAACATCTGTAGGAACACCAAACCTACTCTCAAGGGTTGGGGGAGGAGGGAAGGATGCGGAGGTGGGGAAATGCAGTTTCTCTGCAGATTTAGGGAAGAGGAAATGTGCTCAGATGCTGGAAGGGTGGCTGGGAGCTGTAAATGGGCACCTCTGGCTGGCACCTCCTGTGCATGGTACAACGGGGAATAGATAACTGCCCTCCACCCCTCATATCGGTTGTTCATTCGTGGTTGTGCATGTTGCCACTTTGTCCATCAACCATCAATTTATTCACCTGCACCTGCATCGATCTCTCTGCCCTACTACTCATCAACTCATTAAACATTTGCTGAATGCTACTGTGTCCCAGTCACGAACCTAGGCTCTTGGAGTACACAGATAAATGAGACATCCCTTCTCCTGTTGTCTTAAAGTAGCTCATTTATTCATTTAATGATTAAATGCTTATTCATAAAGTATCTACTGTGTGGTAGGCAATCATAATCCTGTTGAGGAGATAGACATATGAATTGGTCTGCTCTTGAAGGTGCTCTCTGCAAGAGAAGAGTGCAGTGTAGGAAGGATCACTTAGTCTTTCCCGGGAAGAAGTGTTCAAAGAAGACTCCTGGAGGAGTTGGCAGACTCCTGATGTCAATCAAAAATGAGTTAGTATACTTTAGGCAGAGAAACTAGTAGAGCATTCCAGGGAGAGGGAACAACATGTGCAAAGTCAAGGAGGTATGAGGAATCCCAGGGAACTCAGGGAATTACAAGCAGCTCTGTAAAAATAGATGACAGCAGGTAAGGCAGGGGTTGGGAACGGTGATGGGAGACTCTCGAGAGATGGGCTTGAGTCCCGGTTATGGAACTGTGTCCACCAAGATAAAGAGGTTAGACTTTATCCTGGACACATTGAGGAGGCTCTGACGAGCTCTGAACAGGGGAGTGAGCTAATGAAGCATGTTAGACAATCACTCTGGCTGCTATATGGAGAATGAATTAGAGTGAATTCAGGATGAAGACGAGCAAGGAGGCTGTTGAGGATTCCTGTCCCTTATGCAATATTCAGAAAGGCTTGGAGAGAACACTATGGGTGATGGCAAAGATTTGCTAATGCGGACTTGCAGCTTTGCCATTTAACAGATCTGTGGCTTTGCATAGCTCCCTGAGAGTCAGAGCCTACTAATAACTCCTCCTTCGTGGAGTTTCAGTGAGGAACAAATGAGATAATTTGTGTCAAAGTGACCTACAAGGTCTAGGGCACTGTTGAAATATTAGTTATCAGTTATTGAATTATGGCGGTAATATTGTCTCTAATCATTACTTTACTCTGTCTTTCATTCTTATAGTTGATATTCAGAAATGAAACATGGTACAAAATTGGAGCCTCAAGGTCCTGGTTTTGCCACCTGCTATCTGTGAACTTAGGAAGTCCCCTGTCACCTCTGTGCTTCGGTTTCCACATCTCTGAAATGGGGAAGATATTCTTCCCTTTGCCTTTCTTGCAGGGCCTCCAAGAGGAACGAATTTGGATAACTAATATTCAAGTGCTTTGAAAAACATAAATCCTTAGCAACTTGAAGAAGGTAGATACAGACTCTTCTCCATTGAGTACCTGTCATGATCCCCACTTTTGTAGATTAGGTGTTGGCAAACTATTAACTGCAGGTGAAATCCAGACCTCTGTGTATTTGGTATATACCATGAGTTAAGAATAGTTTTTACATTTTTTTACTGCCTGGAAAAAGATTAAAAGGATAATAATATTTTGTGTGACATGTGAAAGTTATATAAACTTCAAAATTTAGTGTCTATAGATAAGTTTTACTGGAATGCAGTCACAACACACTGAGTGAATGGGTAGCGGGATGGATCAGTTTCCATACAAGAGTTGTCTATGTCTGTTTTGTCAGTGCAGCAGCAGAGCTGATTACATGCAACAAAGATCATGTAGCTGGAAAGCTCAGAATATTTACTATCGAGGTCTTTTCAGAAAGTTTGTTCACCCCTACTTCAGACACATTGACTTATTTGATGGTTTCAACCCTATGACATTGGGATTTGTTATTTCTCTCCATTTCACAGAGGATGAAACTGAGGCTCAGAGAAATTGGCTCGTTTGCCCAAAGAGATACAGAATAAAAATTACTTCAATTCCATGACTACTTTATTCCAAAGTCTGTTCTCTTTTTACTTCACCATGATGCTCTCACAAGGGGCCAATTTTCCTCCTTTTCTGAAGACACCCAATAATCATGGATTCAGTGGCTGTCTTCTCCTCCAGACTACAAACTGTGTGAAGGCAGAGACCGAGACAAGGTTGTTCACCACTGTCTATGAAATGTTTATGGCGCTTGGCTTGCAGTAGGCGCTTACTAGTAATTCTCGCCATTTTGGACACATGTGGCTAAGGGTAGCCATTTCATTCTATCACAATTCCCCCCAGCAGTTATGAGTATCAGTCTTAAATGTATAAGCTTTACTCCTTTTCTCCTTTTCCTTTCTGGAAGTGAGTATAACTCTGCCCTCTGAGTGCAGCGATTTGGAGACATTGGCACACCTTCTGTTCACACAGCCACTCAGGGCCCCTGAAAATCATCTTCAAATACCCAAAACTTCTTCTCCAGGCAAAACCCATCACTCAGACTTGCTGCAAACAGGCAAGAGAATACCCATGGAGGGGGGATGTGCTTTGAGAAAATACAGCCTGGGTTTGTTTAAGGATGTGGAATCAGCTACACCTGGATGTCCATCCCAACTCCCACAGTGATTGGCTGTGTGACACAGAGCAAGGTCTTTCACCTCTCTGAGTTTGTTTCTTTATGGGTAAAGTGGGGATGCTAAAGCCCAGCTGTCAGGGTTACAGAGAGGACTGAACAGGATGATAGGTGGAGAATTTGCATTCCAGCATCTGGGTCATAGTAGATACTCAGTAAGCTCTGCTGTGGTTTCTTTTTCTGCAACACACAAAGCACTGAGCTAGGCCTTTGCAGGTGGATGTCTGCAGCAGGATGAGGGAGAGAAACAACCAGATAACTCCAGTACCAGCAGGGTAAGAGTGCTGCAGAGGAAGCCCAGAGAGAGAAATAGAACAAAGCTATCACTGAGGATCCTTTGGGGGCCAAATATTCTGGACCCACCACTCATGGAACCTCTGAGTCTTTCTAACACTCCCATTATATAAGGTGCTTTTTTTTTCACCTTATGGATAAGAAAGCTGATCAGATAAATCACGTCTGGGCCAAGGTCATACAGCTAGTGTGACAGAGGCTGTGATGCTCCAGCCAGATTCCTGATGAGGGGACTTGTCCCAGATGCTGGGTGTGTTGTTAGCATGCAGTTTTTAGCTGTTGGCCCTTATGGGGACTGCCTCAGCCTCACCTAAGGTCCTGCCTCTGCCAAGTATGACCCACAACCATGCCTGGTTATTGCAGGGGTATCAAGACCTAAACCTCTTAGCCCAATGTGAGCCAATGTTAAAGGACCTCTTTAGCCCCGAGCTCCCTATGGGGTTGGCTGAGTCATTGAGCCTGGAGGGCAGCTGAACTTCTCTCTGGTCCCCCTTCTGCCCTTTTCCTTCCACAGTGTCAATCCCAAAGCCACTCCTTAAAAAACATTCTGCTTGTTGAACTCAGATTCTGTTTTCTTAGCAAATCCAACTTGCAGTGACTGTTAGTGATGAAACTAACATTTGAACCACATCTACTTACTTCTCTATTCAACCTCTTTCTGTGGATAACTTCATTACTATTAATAAAGTCATTCATTCACTTACTTATTCAAATATTTCCCACATCTTTCAAGAATTGTGACCCCTTTCTTAATCCCTGTCTTCAAGGAGTTTAGAGTACAATGAGTTTACATTAGTTGTTTCTGATATAATTGCCTTCCTTTCTTTATGTGAGTGCTGACATCTGAGCACTTTAACTGTCCTTGTTATTTTAATTGGAAGTTGAGGGCAGTATAAATTTTAAAAAATAATAATGGCATAATGTAGACATCAGTCGAATCCTCAGTTCTTCTGAGAGGCCCCCACCATACCTTTGTATCTGCATGTGCCTGCATACTCAACCCCACACTTCAGCTTTTGTCTCTGTTTTCCTCCTCATTTAATTCTGTGTCAATCCTCTTTATCTTTGAGAGATGCTGTGTGAAATGCTGATGCCTCTACAGAAAGCCTGCTAATGACAAATTTGAGGACTGAAACAGCATGGGCTGAATTAGGGTAATTCAGCTTGTAAATTCAGCCCAAGAGGGTTCATTTTGAGCAGAGGCCAAATTCTACCTGAGAGCATCATCCGATACGACAGAGCAGCCTAATGAACTTTTCCTTGCAGAGAAAGCCCTGTTCTCCTTCTCTCTCTGATTCATCGACCAGACACCCTGCAGCTGAGTGCATAGACAGCTCTTGGCCCTGGAGTCTTGGGCCAGCCAAGGTCCCCAGGCTATTCAAAACCCCTTCCCCACAACAATACCATCTACCTCCAGTCTGGCTAGCTCAGTACTTTCCTTAAGCCACTGCCATCAGGGACTTGAAATGTAAACTAGTTTGACCTTTCTTAAGGCTATGTGGTGTTGGATATCAACATTTAAATATGCATATCTTTTGCCCAAGAGGTTTTGCTTGAGATTTATCCTAAGAAGACAAGCAGGCAAGTGTGCACAGTTATATTTACAAGGATGCTTGTTGCAACATAGTTTATGAGAGCTAAAAGCTGGAAACAATCTAAATGTCTATCAATAGGTGATTGATCAAATGAATTATAAGTCTAGATAATAGAATACTATTCATGCATTAAAAAATACAGCTGATCTTTAAAAATTAGAAGGGAAATTAGAAGAGATTTCTAAGGGGTATTATCAAGTATTAAAAAAAAAAAAAAAGACAGGCCAGGCACAGTGGGTCACATCTGTAATCCCAGGACTTTGGGAGGCTGAGGTGGGCAGATCACAAGGTCAGGAGATCAAGACCATCCTGGCTAACATGGTGAAACCCCATCTCTATTAAAAATAAAAAAAAATAGCTGGGCATGGTGATGTGCGCCTGCAGTTCCAGCTACTCAGGAGGCTGAGGCAGGAGAATCGCTTGCAGTGAGCCAGCTGAGATTGCGCCATTGCACTCCAGCCTGGGCCACAGAGCAAAACTCTGTCTCAAAAAAAAAAAAAAAAAAAAAAAAAAAAAGGCAAGTATATGCTGTGCCATCCTTGTATGTTTCTGTACACAATGTGTGACTGCAAGCACAGAGTGACATTTGAAAGAAAGTCCACTAAAATACGAAGGTGGTCACCAGCATATGGAACTTCAGAATTTTTTAACTTGTGCATTTTTAGAAATATTGCTTGAGTTTTCCAGAGAAATATATGCTAATTTTATTGGGGGAGGGAATAAAGGTTGTGTGGCCTTGGACAAATAATTTTCTCTTCCAATACTGAGTGAAAAAGGGGCTAATATTATCTGTCAATATAACTATTGACTATTAAATGAAAATATATCTAAGGTGCTTAAAACAGAGCCTAAAACATGGCAAGCCTCCACCTGTGGTCACTGGTAATAGTTATTAGAAAGACACTGGGATAGGGCAGACATCCCATACAAATGGCCAAAGACTATGACCAAGAGATGACAACCCCACTGGGCCAAACTTCCGCCCTATTACCCCAATGGGTATACACACACAAATATACACATGCACTGACACGCACAGTCATCTCACATTCACAGAACACCAGTTACACTCACATACACTTAACCACGCACAGTCACATCACACACATTCACACTCATGCACATATACACAGGCATTCCTTCACACACATGCCCTTACACAATTCACACTCATATACACAAATACACATTCACACTCACACATAAACATATACATTCATACTCATACACTTAAACACGGTCACATCTCACACATACAAACACACACATTCACAGTAACATACATGTACATGCTCACACACATACACAAACATGCATTCACATTCACATATAAACACATGCATTCACATTCATAAACTTAAACAGTCACATCACATAGACACACATATTAATAGTCATGTACACATAAATGCACCCACATTCACACTTGCATTCACAAATGCACAGATTCACACTCACACACACATTCATACTCATACAGTTACACAGTCACATCTTACTCATACACTTAAACACACAAGCTCACACATTCACAGTCACATACACATTAATGCACACACATTCATACTCATATCCACTTACACACACATTCATACACAAATGCTTGAACACACAGTCACATCACACACAGGAACACATAGCTTTATACTCATACATAAACACACACATTCACACTCACATACACTTAAACACATGCAGCCACACACAAATAAACACACACATTCACATACACTTAAACACATACATTCATACTGACACATAAACACACACATTCATATCCATACACCTAACCACAGTAACATCACACACAGAAGCACACACATTGACAGTCCAATACACACATTCACACATGCACACACTATCATACAAACATAAACAAGTCACATCATACACACATAAACACATACATTCATGCTCACATACAGTTATGCATACCCAGACATACACATAAAAAAACACACAATCCTACATGTACATACACACACACACACACACACACACATACAGAGGTGTGCATGCTCAGAAGATGGAGAGAATGGGGCCTGCAGAGTTGACCCAGTGGGAACCTACCCCTTCCCTGCCTGCCAATCTATTCACACCCTAGGTACCCGCCACACAGGCTCCAGCTGCTCTTTGCTGGCTCCCAGAGCTTGTCTCCCTATGAGGGGAGGGAGGGGTGGCTTGGGAGAGGCGAGGGCGATTGTTCGGGTTTAATTAAGCATGCCACCCAGAGACAGGCTTGGAGGGTGCACTGTAAGACACATTCCACTGAACTCAGAACCTCTGTTCTCTAGGCGTATGCAGGCCTGACAAAACATTTCAAAGCAGAGAACATTAGGAACGGAGGGAGCTGACAGCTCCTAATAGCACAGTAACAAGGAGACACTAATAAAGTGTGTGCCTGTGAGCTGAGCAGCTCCAGAGACAGACGGAGACTACAGGCCTTCTTCAAAGGCGTGTTGGCAATGCATGGACCTTGCTTTTGGGGTCTTCTTTCCTCCGCACGTCACAGAACAAAGAGAGAACCTCCTGGTGAACTATGCTCAGAACCGTCTTGAGCAGGGGTCCCTGCAGCCAGCACTAGCAGATATACATCCTTGCAGAGAGCCCTCTCAGCAATGATGGGGAACACAGTGCAATGGAGCAATGTGGTAAATGTCTCTGGAAGGAAGGAAAGCAGGGAGGGAGAGAAGGAAGAAAGTCCTACATTTCCTGATTGTCTATCTATAGTAAAAGAATACTAATTACCTCTATAAGCAACCCGTGCAGTTATTCATAGATCTAGTTATCTTTTCAAGCCAAATGTTACTAAACACCTACTTTGTGCCAAACTCTGTGCATTGAAGATGAAAACAAAACAAAACAAAGCAGAAAATAAAAAAAGACCCTGTCTTCAAGCACTTAGCAGTCTGGTACGGGAGTCATACGATAAAAAAAACAATTAGCATATATTGTAAACTCCCAAATCCAATGGTCTCTCTCTCTCCACTTCCTTGTTAAGTCTTCTTTGATAAAAGAGTTACCTCACTGATTCCAATTTCTCACCTAACCCATTCCTATCTGCCTTTTACCATATTCTCACTCATATTTACTTACCATATTTATTCCACATATCCCCCCTTACCATGGTTATTGATGACCTCCAATTTGCCAGAACTGCTGGTCTCCATCTTTCTCTTAGGGGACCTCTGAGTAGCCTATGACACAGAGGACCAAAACCACACTCTCCTCAAAAAGCACATTATCCTGGAGACCCTGTACCTTCCCAGCCTCTGGTGTTTCTCTGCCTCCCTGACCCCTCCTCCATCATCTTGGCTGACTTTTGGTTTTCATCTCCAAATAATCTTTCTGAGCTGTTTTCACTACTTACGTGTCCCCTAGACAATTGCTATGGTCTCAATATTTCTGCCCCTGATAAATTTATATGTTGAAATACTAATGTCCGAGGTCATGGTATTAGAAGGTGAGGTCTTTGAGAAATGATTGGGTCATGAGTGTGGAACCCTCCTAAATGGGTTTAGTGCCCTAAGAGACCCCTTGCCCCTTCCACCATTTGAGAATACAGCAAGAAGGCATTGTCTGTGAGCCAGAAAGTGGTCCCTTAACAGAGAGCAAATCTGCCTTGATTTTGGACTTCCCAGCCTCCAGAACTGTAAGAAATAAATTTATGTTGCTTAGAAGTTATCCAGTTTATGATAGTTTGTATGGGAGCACAAATGAATTAAGATGACAATCTCATCTAAAATATTTTAAAATCAACTGTGTTCTGGTGACTACTAAATGGGTAAGTTTGGGACTCAACTGTATATTTGCCCACCAAATGAAGTTATTACAACCAGTTGGATAGACCTCACTTTACTGTAAAGAAAGACCCAAGCTGGAGATACGGATTTGGAAAACAAAATACATGGGATGCTCTGATAGTGCGTAGCCCAGAGAAAGTGTGTGGAGAGAGATGGCAAAAACAGTCAGCCTAAAGCCCCCAGAAGGCTGGGGGGTATCTAAAGAGGCAGAAAGAAACCAGAAGTGTGCTATACAGAGAAGTTAGGGAATAAGTTTTCAAATGAGTAAACAATGGTGCTAAATAAAAGAGTTGGGATGAATTGAAAAGTGAATCATGTGATTAGATATAACCATAAATTGGTGCACTTTTGGTCTTGGGAGAAGCAGTGACTGTGGGTGATGAGTGTAGAAGCCAGACTGTGGTAGGCAGGAGAGTAAGTGGGAAGTGAGGAAGTGGAGACCATTTGCATAGATTTCTCTTTCTAGAAGGCTGGCTGTGAATGGAAGACATAAGGTGGTAGCTAAAGGCAACTGAGGAGGGGATGAGACTGAAGAGACAAACATTTATGGGCTGAAGGAAAAGAACAGGAGAGAGGGAGACACTTAAGACAAAAGAGAAAGTTATTAATGATATCTTATTTCTTAAAAGATTGGCAAGGATGGGATAAGTATTAGGTAGGAGAAGAAACACCCATCTCTCTAAGGCAGGAAAAGATGCAAGAATAAATGTGTATGTGGCACAAGGGAAGAAAGTCTGAAAGCTACGCCCTTTCTCGCCTGATGATCGCACTTGTATTTTGTCTTTAAAATAGTGGATGAAGCTGGGCACAGTGGCTCATGCCTATAATCTCAACACTTTGGAAGGCCGAGTCAGGAAAATCACTTCAGGTCAGGAGTTCAAGACCACTCTGGGCAACATAGCAAGACCCCATCTGTACAAAACTAAAAATATATTTATCTGGGGTTGTGATGAGTGCCTTTAATTTCACCTACTCAGGAAGCAGAAGGAGGAGTACTGACGAGCCCAAGAGTTTGAATTTGCAGTGAGTGATAATTGTGCCACTGCTCTCCAACCTGGGAAACAGAGCAAGACCTTGTCTCAATAAATAAATAAATAGTGGATGAGAAAAGAAGAATGAGGCTGAACTGGGGACTTCAACAAGGGCTCTGAAAGTTAGAAAGTTATTTAAAAACTACTGCAAGGATATAGAAAAGGAGATGATCAACAAGAGAACTTCGCATTAGTGCTGAAGACCCAACTGATATTGAAGAACAGATGGGGGTTGGTGCCAATTTGCACTGTGGTGTGGATTGTGCCAACTGCAGATGGCTATTCCCAAAGTTGTAGGAAAGATAGTTGATTTTCTGGCTCAGGTCTAGGGGTCTATCCCAGACTAGTCCTTTCCTCACCTACATCTTCTATAGCACAATAATTACAGCAACAGCGGCTACCAGTTGTTGAGTGCTGGTTACATGCCAGGTGTCTTATATACAGTATTTTTAATTCTTAGAATAGTTCTGAAAAACTATTTCCCCTTGCATCTTGAGAAACCCAGGTCCCAGAGAGGTGACGTAATTGACCCAAGGTTTTATAAGCCTGTCTGACTCCAGATCCCTGGCTCTTTCTCTAAACCTTGTCACAACCTTTGAGACTTGACATCAGCTCCCATGTTCCCTCTGGGCATTTGCCTCTCCAGGATAAACAATTCCAGGCTTTGAACACTTTCTTATGGAACCTTGATTCCAGTACTCTCCTGTGGCCTTTCCAGATTGTTAGTTTCCTGTTCTTGAACACACATGTACTTGTATGTGCATTTTTCAAGGTGATAATGAGTCCCCTACAGAAAAGCCAAGATTCCTCAATAAAAAGTTCTTGAGAAGGACTCTCTTGAGGGTTTTCCCCAAGGACACCTTCACATGTCTTATTCTGGTTTCCTTCCTAAACCAATGTGCTTTCTTGGCTTTGAGGAGCCAAGAAAGTAGAGCCTACCATGATATGGAGCTCCACGATCTCTGTAGCTCCCCTTACAAAGATTGACCCTGTGCTCCAGAAAGACCAAACCATTTGCAGTCTCATGTATTTTCTTGTCATGTTTTCTGCTTTATTCACCTGCTGATCTCTCTGCCTGAAATATCAGTTCCTTTGTCCTTGCCTAACAATGATTTACCCTTCAAGATTCAACTCAGACATCATCTCTTAGAAACCTTCTCAGGTAGTCTGGCTACATGAGGCCTTGTACTGGTGCTTCTTCTAACATAACACAGGACTAGTAGGGCACAGTAATTAAGAGAGGAGGTTAATGGACTCACAGTCAGACTAGACAAGACCTACTACAGGGCACTTAATGATTATGTCACTTTACTTCTCCATGTTCCTATTTTTTTCAGCTGTCAGTGGGGGATAGTGAATGTCTACCTCATAGAGTTGTTGTGAAGAAGAAATAAGGTGATCCACATAAAGCACATGACACATAATCAAGGGTAGTTCTTCTTGTCACATGTGTCAAGTAGTACTATATTTATGCTTATCTTTCTCCCACCATCCCATAAGTACCAAGAGGGTAGGAACAGCATCCAGGTCACGGTTCCACTCCCATCATCTCACTCAGAATCTGACACGTAGTAAGGGCTCATGAATGAGTGAATGAATGAATGAATGAATGACTCTGAGTCATTTCAGTGTGTTCTGTCCTTGGGATCACATTACCTGAAATTATCTACTTAATTTCCATTATATTTATAGTAAAGATGAGAGGCAAAATATATCTTCTTCATTTAAAGGGCAAAAGGCCTCTCCAAGGATGGCCTGATGACGTGGAGATTTATAAATCAAGTGCCAGGCTCCCAGCAGGTCCATGGACAGTTGGCCATGCCCAACTGGAATATGGTCTCTTTCATTTAGAAGTTGTCAAGGCCAAGAGGCCAGGTAGCCAGAAGTGTAGGCAGGCAAGAGAACATCTGGTGTACATGAAGGGGTGGGGACTCTACATCAGTGCCAACATTCCACTAATACTCATGCAAATAACCTGGCTTGCTGTTTATGACTGATGGTCAATCAGATAGCTCCAGAATTCATCCTGATTGCTTGGCAGCCATGCCATTATATTTATCAAATATATTAAATATTCCCTCTCTCTGAAACGTCAGAATTCCAGGTTCCCAGCAGGACTGGAAAAGATGATAAAAAAAAAACCAAATTAGAGAATTGCAAATGCAAAGACTAGGATTCAGGTGTTGATATGGTTTGACTGTGTCCCCACCCAAATCTCATCTTGAATTTGTAGCTCCCATATCCCCACATGTCATGGGAGGGGACTGGTGACAGGTAATTGAATTATGGGGGTGGGCTTTTCCCATGCTGTTCTTGTGATAGTGAGTCTCATGAGATCTAATGGTTTTATAACAGGCAGTTCACCTGTACATGTTCTCTTGCCTGCCACCATGTAAGTCGTGCCTTTGCTCCTTGGCCTTTTGCCATGATTGTGAGACCTTCCCAGCCATGTGGAACTGTGAGTTCATTAAACCTCTTTTTCTTTATAAATTACCAACCTCAGGTATGTCTTTAATAGCAGCATGAGAACATAGTAATATAGGTGGTAACAAGCTAAGATAAAGAATGTGGAGTTCAGGTCAGGCAACTGCCAACAATGTAGTTGAGTCAATGACTTAGAAATCTGAGCACTGCCATGTGAACTACTCCTTAAAAGACTCTGTCAGCCAGAGGTTCACTATGGGTTACAATGATCGCTGAGCCCCATTCTCAGGACTTCCCTCCTCCTCAACTCCCACTTCCCTAGCTGTCTTCTACACCAGAGCCATGTAATTTGGGCCAGCAGTCTCATCGTGGCTACAGTCACCAGGACCTGATTCCAGCCAAAGGAAATATATGAACTCCTAGGTCAGAGCTTAGGGGGTCAGAGCACTTGATTCTCCTGTCTGTTAAAAACACACCAAATGGCACAGTCATTATTTCTTTAGGGATGTGTCTTTCCTCCTAGCCTGAGGCTTTCCTAGAAGCAGTAGAATAAAAGACGGAAAAGAAAAAGAAATAAAAAGAAATAAAAGAGGCCAGGCATAGTGGCTAACACCTGTAATTCCAGCACTTTGGGAGGCCGAGGTGGGCAGATCACAAGGTCAGGAGTTTGAGACCAGCCTGGCCAATATGGTGAAACACCGTTTCTACTAAAAATACAAAAATTAGCTGGATGTGGTGGCAGGCGCCTGTAATCCCAGCTACTGGGGAGGCTGAGGCAGGAAAAACTCTTGAAACTGGAAGGCAGAGGTTGCAGTGAGCCGAGATCGCGCCACTGTACTCCAGCCTGGACAACAGAGCAAGACTTTGTCTGAAAAAAAAAAAAGTAAGAAAAAGAAATAAAGGAATGGAAGGGGAAGAAACTGAGCTGGCTCCTGCTTTTACTGTCTTTCTAGAAACCAGTTTTGGACACTGGACCTCTCTCTCTCTCTCTCTCTCTCTCTCTCTCTCTCTCTATATATATATATATATATATATATATATACCCAGAGGTCTGTGGATTCTTAGAAGGAAATGCTGTAGCCAAGTGGGGAGGTCATGAGGAAGATGCGGTCACAGAAAAGGTGGTAGCTTAATAACAGGAAAGATAGATGGGACCATGCCCTCTTCATATGGGAGAGCTTTACTCAAACACAGGCTTTAAAAAGTTGCAATAAACACAGAACTCAGAATTCAGGTGATAAAGAGAAGAAAAGAAATCATGCTTTGAGTTTATACCACATACTGAGCAACATGGAATTATTAATACACATATTATGTCACTTCATGTTTCCACTTTCCATTTCAGTAAGAGCCATGATCCTCATTTTCACAGATGAGGAAACTCTGGCTCAGAGAGGTTAAGAATCTTGTTCAATATCATCAAGCAAGTAAGGGATAGAAAACCCAGGATTGAATTTGCTTTGTCTGATTGTAAGGACTTTTTTTTCCCTCCTACAGATACAGATATTTAGCCTAGACTGGACCACCAACACACTTCTAAGGCATACATAGTCCCCAAATTAGCCCTACATCCCCAGGATACCGATCTTTCATAGTTTAAGAAAGAGGTTACTGTCTCCTCTGATTGTCTTGCTCCATCCACCAGGAAGTTGTAGAATCAAAGGATATAAAACCTGTAAACACATTAGTGGTCTGTTGGAACAGTGGTTTGTACATTTATTTGTAGCACAATTCATGTTTGGAATTCCCACACATGAAACTGACATTGTATGCTGCGGACTCCCCAGTATTCATCTGTATCTCTCTAGAAGGGACTCTTGAGGCTCTTCTACAGACCACTGACCCTCCAAGAAACACAGTATGATGTACTCTGACCCTCATTTTCTCATTTGTAGATGAGGACACTGGAGATCAGGGTCAAGAAGGGCTTGCCCAAGGTTACCCAATGGCAGAACAAGGACAAGAATCTACATCTTGTGCTTTCTATTCTACAGTGGCCAAGTCATATCCACCAGGGTGAAGGAAAAGGCATCCTGGATCCATGAAAGTAGGCTATTTGGGTGTGGGTTGAAGATAGAAGCTTTCTTCTGGTGGAAAATAATAATAATAGCAGCCAACATTTGTTATATACCTTCTGTGGTGGTAGGCACAATGATAAGAGCTTTGTTTGCATTATTCAATTTAATCCCCTTATCAGATTAGGACCCCATTAGGCAGATAAGGAAGCTGAGCCTTAATTCCTCAGCACTAGGTGAGCACCTGGTAAACAGCTTTAGTGGCTTTGATCCCTGGCCATCTTGCTACAGAGCCCAGCTCTTGGTCAGTCTGCTGTACTGTCTTCTTAGGAGCAGGAGTAATAATCCAGTGAAGGCTAGAAGCTTGTTCCTATTTCCCAACATATCCTTCCCTGTCCTCCTGCTAATCTCCCAGCAAATGCTCTACATGATCAGACATCTCATTTTCCTCACCATGACCACCCATATACGAGGCCTCGGGTATAAACGTACACCCTCTACCCTGCCTCCAACAAACCCACATGCACCCATCTACACACACGGGCACATGCTCATGAATAATGCATGACAGCACAGTCTCAAATCCTGCTAAACTGAGATTCAGCTGGCTGTTTGGTCTGGAGACATCTCAGTGCCTGCGTCATTAGCTGAGCTCTGAAAGCCATCACTACTGCAGCCCCTGCGGCTGAGCCACTGAGACCGTGAGCAGGTAATAGAATCTCAGGGACACACAATAAAAGGGAATGGAATGGGACTCAGGCCGGAAAAGAAGACTATCTGTTATCCAGTCCTGAAGGGTGATGTGTAAACAAGGAGCTCCAGGCCCCCAGGATGGCGGTTCCACCGAGTCCCTCAGCAGAGGATAATAAAAGGACCAATTATAACCTCCAAACTCTGAGGTTTCAGAGGAAAGGAAGAAAAAAAAAATCAATGAAATTAATTTAATGTGGACCCATTCTTTATGTTTAGTTTGCTGGAATAGGTGCACGAGATACCCCTATAGACCAGCCCTTCTTTTCTCACACAGTGCCTTTATCCACAAGAAAGGAAGGAAGGAAGGAGAGAGGGAGGGAGAGAAGGGGGGAGGGAGAAAGGGAGGGAGGGAGGGAAGGAAGGAAGGAAGGAAGGAAGGAAGGAAGGAAGGAAGGAAGGAAGGGAGGGAGGGAGGGAGGGGGAAGGAAGAAAGGAAGGGGAAAGGAAGGAAGGGGAAGGAAAGAAGGAAGGGAGAGAGGAAGGGAGGGAAGGAGGGAGGAATGGAGGGAGGGAGGGAGGAAAGAGAGGGAGGGAGGGAAACAAAGAAGGTGGGGAAGGGAAGGGAGGGGAAGGGCAAAGGGAGGGAGGAAGGAGGAAGGGAAGGAAGGAAGGAAGGAAGGAAAGAAGGAAGGAAGGAAGGAAGAGGGGAAGGCAGGCAGGCAGGCAGGCAGACCAGATATATTTGTTTCTGACATCTCAAAGGAGGATAAATCAGAGAATCCAAGGTTGGAAGAGGCTTTCAAATCTGATTTTTCATGGCATAAGGGAAGAGGCAGCATCTTTACATATGATGGTGCAGCTTGTGCTCTGCATAAGGGTGCCGCACTGAAGGGAGAGTGGGTATTGAGGTCCAGTCCATGCTCTAAATGGACAAGCACTGATCCTTGCATAGTTGCATGGCTTGCAACTATGCCTGTATAATAAGCAGGAAGGAGCCAAAGGTAGAGCTAGTTCTTCCCATTGAACAAGCAATGGTAGATCCGTATTCTGTAGAGTTTGTGTTCTATGTGAACATTTATGTGCCTCCTTTCCAGATACATTTCCTCTTTTGTTAAGGGAGGGTTTTAGGTAAGGTACAGGGTGAGGGGACTATCATTAATAGAGTATGGAATTCCCAAGCACAGTGCTGAGTATAAAGTGTTTGTCTTAATCTTTTCACTAATCTCTCTTTAGGTTTATTAGTCCCATTTTACAGATGTCAAAAAGCAAGGCTCAGAGAGATGTGATGGGTCACCTGCCTGCAGGTCACAAAACACCTGAGTAGAGAAGCTGGAATTGCAATCCAAATGTCTGGGCTTGAAACCTATACTCCTCCCCAACCATACGCCTCCTCTCTAAGGCTGTTTCCGCTTCCTGTTTTCTGTGATTCTATATGTAAAAGGGCCTTGGTTAGTGTAGGTCTTGCAGGATTGGGGTAAGGGTGGAGGGCAGAGAAATATGTTGTTACCAAGTCAAGCAACAGGGAACGACATGATAAGAGTTAATGAGTTTGTGCAGGGGAGGCAGGAGCTTGGAAAGCGCTGGCAATGAGACTGACCAAAAACAGAACCAGTCTTCCTAGGAAGTTAATGAGAAGTCATCCTGAAAATCACTGTCCAGTAAGCCTGGTGTCAATATTGAGGAAAATAATTGAACGAATATGCCCAGAGAAAATCTGTAAGCACTGGAAAAATAATAGAATAGTGAGGGATAGGGAACACTAGAGGTTCATGCAGAACAAATCATCCTAGACAACTTGATAGCTTTTCCTGACAAAATTACAAGATTAGTGGATGAAGGTGATCTTGTAAATGTTCTGGATTTTGAGCTCTAGCAAAAGATTGAGTAGCATTTCGTGGGATGCCTCTGTTGCCAAGTTAATTCAAACTGTCTCTAATTCAAGCTACGCTGTGGGAATTTGCGTTGTTACCAAATCTGGCTGGATAATGGAGCCATCAGGCGCTGATACATGGTACTGCTCCAAGGGTACAGGTCAGAGACTCTCACCCCTATCTCTGGCCTGGAAAGGAGTGTCAGAAGGGCTATCAAGACCCAGACGAGAAATGCAGACATCTATAAAGCAGGGAAAGATCCTGGGGCACCAGGAGAAAGGTGAATGTTATAGATAATTTGATGATCGTATCCTCTCTATGAGGCAGGTGTCATCACCTCACCCTCTCCTCCATTATTCATTGTCCTCATAATTTTGCTTACAAGGAAATGAAGGTCAGAGTGGGAGTGGCTTATCACACACAGAGTTGAGGCATCCAGGTTGTAACCCAGGTATGCCTGACTCCAATGATTGGCATACTCTCTTCTATAACCAGTGGTTCTTAAGCATATCAAAATCACAGGGGGTAGACGTGTACATCAAAATCACAGGGGGTAGACGTGGAATGAGAGGTGGGGTGGGAGAGGGTTGTTAAATCACTGATTGCTAGGACCCACCTGTAGGGGTTCTGACTTAGAAGGTCTGGAGTGGTGACTGAGAATTTGCATTTCCACCAAATTCCCAGGTGAGGCTGATGTTCTAATCCAGAGACAACACCTCCAGAACCACTGCTCTATTCCAGTTCTCTGTTCAGTTATTAATGTGCATATGACTCACCTGGAAATCTTGTTAAAATGCAGATTCCAGTTTAGTGAAGTTCCTGGAAAATGAAGCAAACTACAGTTCTAATAGGTCCCCAGGTGATGTCTATGCTGTGGGATGTTACCACACCTAAGCAGCAAACACCCATGCCATTATGCTGGAAAATGATAAATCTACAAAGACAGCACTACAATTCAAGAACTGACTCTGGAATCCAAAAGTAGAGAAAACAGACATTACACCACAAAAAAAAAAAAAAAAAAAATGAGCTGTAGGAAGGACATAATTTGGAAAATCTGAGTTCAATATTTGGCCATGTCTTTACTAGCTTTACACCTTTACACTAAGGGGATTTTTTTTTTAAACTTCTTTAGGTATCAGCGTGCTTATCATTTGAAAAAGATCATGTGGATAATACCTAGGGGCTTCTTTTTTTTTTTTTTTTTTTTTACTTTAAATAAAATTAAAAAAATTTTTTTTTTCAAGACTGGGTTTCACCATGTTGGCCAGGCTGATACTGAACTCCTGACCTCAAGTGATCCACCCACCTTGGCCTCCCAAAGTGCTGGGATTACAGGCGTGAGTCACCGTGCCTGGCCTACCTGGGGGCTTCTCAAAATGATTGCTGCAGACACTCTCCATGGTATTGCTCAACGTTTCTTGTGGGGAGAGCCTAAAACTGTTCTCAGGATGCAGTGCTAATAGTCTCTCTTTCCCCTGATGACTGGCTATAGCTCCTTCCACTTGTACGAGGAACCCAGTGCACCCCAACTTGTCAAAATTTTACTCGACTCAGTACCATTTATAATGCTTTATTAGCTCAGAATTATACAATAAAACTTGTTCTAAAAATAAAGTATACCCTGCTGCATTAAATACCTCAATATGTATACGCAATTTATTGCCACCTGTCTCGAGCCCTTTAGGAGAACAGAAGGGGCCTGAATCTAAATGATTAAGTGAATGCCAATGGAAGGAGTGTAGGCTCTTCCTGAGACATGTGTGAAGCTCAAGAGGGAGAAATCAAAGAGGAACTATTGCATACTGCTAGGTACAGTCAGAATGTAATGGCTAATTACTATTATGATTGTGATTATTATACAGTAAAAAGCAATTACACTTTAAACTTGATATTTAAGAAATTTGTAACAAATAGAACTCTACCCCTTGTAATTTTCCAACCTCAGTCAATTCCTACCACTCTCCCCATAATCTCTGCGTGTCCTCCTGTTATGGTGTGAACGTGTCCCCCCCAAATGCATGTGTTGCAAATCTAATCTCTGTTGCAACATTGTTGGGAGGTGGGGTCTTTTGGGAGGTGTTTGGGTAATGAAGGCTCCATTCTTATGAATGAATTAAGGCCATCATAAGACAGCTTAACAGAGGGGTTTGGTCCCTGTTTTCCCCTTCTGTCCCTTTTGCCAGGTGAGGACCCAGCATTCCTTTCTTCCAGAGGACACAGCAACAAGGGACCATCTCAGGAAAGAAACCTGGCCCCTCACCAGACACTGAACCTTCTTATGCTTTTATCTTGGACTTCCCCGCCTGGAGGACCATGACAAATAAATATCTATTCTTTATAAATTACCCAGTCTCAGAATTTTTTTTATATCCCTGTGGGACAAAAGAACAGAGATAGATAGATAGATAGATAGATAGATAGATAGATAGATAGATAGATATAGATATAGATATAGATTTTTTTTTAATAGCAGCCCAGACACCTCCATACATCACCTGTTTCCTGGAGCATTCCCTGATCTTTCACTTTTGACTTCCCTCCACTGGGTCTACCACAACAGAAAACTCTAAACATTGACGTAATGCTCCTCAAACTCCAGGAAAATCTTCTCTAGTATTGCTAACTTTCCTTCCTTTTTTGTTCATTTTCTCAGAGTACATAAATTTCCCCAAAGTGATGTGTTGTATATGGCTCTCCATGGGCAATATCAGGTTCAGGCTCCTTCCATGTCCACCTGGGTCAATAATTAATTTATTCATTCATCTATCTTCTCATTCATTTTTTAAATTCCCTCCCGGCCTCAGTATTTCCCTCAACTGTTTCACTGCTTATTCATCACTTCACTAATCCATTCATAGGATTATTCATTTACACATTTATTATCTATATATTAATTATATATTCATGGTTTTTTGTTGTTGCTGTTTTCAAAGACAGAGCTGTGCTCTATTACCCAGGCTGGAGTGCTATGGCACCATCTTGGCTCACTGCAACCTCTGCTTCTTGGGTTCAAGCGATGCTCCTGCCTCAGCCTCCTGAGTAGCTGGGATTACAGGCACCCACCACCATGCCCAGCTAATTTTTTTGTATTTTTAGTAGAGACAGGGTTTCACCATGTTGGTCAAACTAGTCTTGAACTCCTGACCTCGTGATCCGCCTGCCTTGGCCTCCCAAAGAGCTGGGATTACAGGCATAAGCCACTGTATCTGGTTTATATATTCATGTTTATATATCAATCTGTGGAATAGTTAATTTGATTTTCATTCACACATCAATTCTCTCATCATACATTCATTCACTCACCTATTCATCATTCATTCATTGAACAACCACAATAGTCATTGGGTGCTCACTCTGTCAGAATCTGAGTACTGATTCTAGAAGATGTGGCTTCTGCTCTTGTAAAATTCACAAACCAGTCAAGAGGACAAATAAGCAAATGTATAAGAACAAATTCTGTGTGGCCAGGGTGGAGCAAAGAGGACAGGAGGTTGAAAAGAAAAATAAGAAATAGTAAGAAAAATAAGAAATAATAACTGCACACTTACAATGTGCCCAGTGCTTTATATGCATTATCTGATTTAAATGCACCCTTCTCTTTAATAGATGATGACACCAAATTTGCTCAGTGAATGAACTTAGCTGAAATCCAAGTCCAGGCATTCTCATTCTGCTACCCATGCTCTTAACCACTCTGCCGTATTCACCGGTAATATAATCAGTGACCTTGGTTCAGGACTAGCATTTCTGGGGAACAATGTGGGAGCAATCAAATTTGAAAGGTGTGAGAAGCAATCAGAAAGTGAGAAAGTGAAGACAGTAAGTGTCTATCAAGCAGTTTGTCCTTTCAGGGGAGAAGAGAAAAGGTCGTATCTGAAGAGGGGCTTAGGATTGAGCACCAGACAGCAGAAGAACCTCATGAGCCTGGGCAAGCGTATCTATCATAGTAGGTTTCCTCATTCTTTTCCCTTAGTTGTCTTCATTTCCATTACCCCCTACACAGCCAAGAGCTATTTTATTTACTTTTGTAAATACTAGGACTTAGCACAAGGTCTGTCATAGCATAGCTGATAAATTAATACATGAATGAGTGAATGAATGAATGTCAAATTCTTTAAAAGTGATTCATGCATGGCCTACAGTTATATTTTGCAGAAAGGAGGGAGAAGTAGGTGAGCTGACTGGAGATTTCTCACAAAACAGCCAATGGAACAGGCTGGGTCTTTGAAAGTTGGTAATGCAGACAGAGTGACTATGATAACCAAAAAATAAACTAAGTCAATATTGATAAGGACAATGTAAAGTCAAAAACAGGGAAAAACTGAATTCAAGCACTAGCAGGGGCAGGATCAAAGTTGAGAACACAAGTAGGAATACAGTATTTTCTTAAAGCAGGCAGGAAATTGGCCCTGGAAAACTCAGACCCAGGGGCAAATGTCACATGCCTATATCATTTGGATGTTTGCACGATTTCCTGGCAATTTGTGTCAGCCTACAAGCCCCGCAGAGCAAACAGTCTTATGGGTGTGGAGAAAATGAAGATTTTAGCTTCAGTGGGGTGGGTTTAATTAGAACTGTTATTAGTCTGTTGTGAAAAAAGCTCATTAGAAACTCACTGGGGCTCTCAAAAGTATTGCACACTTTTTTATAATTACATTTCTTCTGATTCCTCCATGGGTTTCTTGATGCAGTCTGAGCATTAGATCTATTAAAGGTGTTTAGGGAAGAATGGCTTCCGGCTAACTTGTCATTTCAGTCCAGGGCCAGATGCCTGCAGTTCTTGCCCCACATATTGTTGAAAAGAAGAAAGGAATCTGAAACCTGGTGAACTGTAGCAGGTGCTTTGACACGTATTATTTTATATCACAACAAGCAGAGGGACTGGATGTTCAGTTACCTCAAGCAGCTTTCACAAAGTTACACAGCTAGTTAGTGGCAGCATCAGCATTCAAACACCAGTGGGTCTAACTCCAAAACCCATACTCTTGCCAGGGCCCCATGCTGCCTCCAACAGTGAGACTTCTTTTGTAGGAGAAAAGATTTCTTACTTCAGTTTGGCAACTACAGTTTGGGGAAGGGAGAGGAAGAGCGGGCAAGATAGCAAAGGGAGAGGAGAAAAAAAATCATGCCATGCCAGTTTCAGACTCAAAGATCACTCCCCAGCTGTCAGTGGAGTCCACAGTCACTGTGGGGTTTTATTAAAAAGCAAGAGTTGTGGAAGAGGGAAGTGACAGATTTAAAATTAACTTGCCAAACTCCCCATCAATATTATGACAGTCCCCAAGTACCAGTTCAGCGACCCAGTGCACCACCTTGACAATATTAACATAACTTTGTTGGAACAAAAGCTTCTCCTCTGTCTTTTCAAGGGAAGCTAATTTTGGGAGACAGGCATTCTTCTTTCTGCCTTTTCTTGGCACCTCTGTGACAGGTCCCCCTGGGCCAACCTAAGAGTGCATGTTTTATAAACTTCTATTATCCTTTCACCTCCCTGGGGACTGCCACCCACTTTGGATGCTTAAGTCCAAAGTAGAGCAGCACTTCATCCATTTAGGGATGTACTGAATGAATAAAGACCAGGAAAGAGATCTGCATACTTGTCACTTTCTGAACACTGACTTGAGTGCCCTTTAGTCTTTATATTTGGAATGAGGATCCGTGATGGCTAACACAAACAATATGCTCTCTGTACCAGCTCTTATAAGCTAACTGCAGTCTGCATCCCTCTTTTTCTTCACCTAACAATCTCTTATTTACCCTTCATATCTCATCTTAGTCATTAATTCCATCTACCTGGAATCCTGCACCCCATGTGGGCTTGCTCCCATAGCACTCTGGCTTTCAAACATAACACTGCATGGCTATTTTATTGAATTTCACTGAATAAGCATCTTTCTTTTGTTAGTGTGAGTTCAGTAGGTAGAGTGACTACATAATTTTTCATGTGATCCAGGGGGCTTTTGTCTAGGATATATGCTAAACTGGAGAGGACCTCGGACAACAGTCATAAACTAGACTGTCGTAGTAAAACTAGGATATGTGAGCACCCACCACATATGGGCATATATCGCAATGGCCAGGCTTTCTGTGTCTCCATCACCTTGAACAGTGGTTAAAATTTAGTCAGTGTACCATATTTGTTGAATGAATGAATGAATGAATGAATGAAACAGTTCCTTTTTTTTAACAAGTCTCACAGGTAAACCCATAAAATCTTTTCCTTCCTTCCCTCCTTCCTTCCTTCCTTCCTGTTCTCCCTCTCTCCTTCTCTCCCTCCTTTTCTCCTTCCCTCCCTCCTTCTCTCCTGCTCTCCCCTCCCTACTTCTCTCCTTCCTTCCCTCCCTGTCATTCTTCCCTCCTTTCTTCCTTCTAACTTGTTAACCACCTACCATGCATCAAGCCCTGTTCACTCTTATCCCTGGGCATACAAATAAACACGGCTCTGTCTTGGGAGTAAGAAAGAGAAATAACTAGCATGTAGTGAGTATCTACTATGTGTCTGTTGCTTTAAACATTGTATAATGTGTGTGTGTGTGTGTGTGTGTGTGTGTGTGTGTGTGTGTGTGTGTGTGTATATCCAACTATCCAACTATCCAGGTTAATATGTTCACCTGCACAATAAAGTTTCAAGAGAGGTCAGGTGACTTGGACTAGGTCACACAGCTAATAGCAGCAGAGGTCGAATTCAATTCCAGGTCTGCCAGAGTACAAAGCTGTGGTCTCATCTCTAAACTAAGCTACTGCCTAAACTGTGTAGAAGGAAGCTGAAAGATAGTGCAGTACAGGGTGTAAAGAGCTATGGGCTGAGGAGGTTCCTATTCCATGAGCACAGAAGCTTCTCCAACCCACAAAATCTCATGCTCTTTATCATGGACATAACAGAACTCTGTTTCTAACTTACAGCTACCATTTGTTGGGAACTTAGTTGTATAGATACTTTGCTAGGTCTTGGAAATTTATAATAATGAAGAGTCAAGAGTCAAGTTAAGCAGGGGAGGTAGATACTAAATAATAATACAAATATTACTTTTATTTTTCACAGGCATTTCAGATAAAAAAACAGTATGAGGACCATATAGTATAAGACATGGTATTTTTTTAATCACTATTTTCACGGATAAGAAAAATGAAGCTTGAGTGGATAAATGGATCAAGACCATACTCCACAGAGCTAGGATTTGAACCCAAATCTACTTGGCTCCAAATTCTGTGTTTTTCCTCCCTCACTTTTCTCCTGAACAATTCTATCATAATGCCTTTAATGAAACAAAGCAAATCATTCACCACTACTTTTTATGCTCTTTAAACCTCAAAGTTTTTAGATGCAGAACAGATATAACATTGGCTCTTCTCCATAAGCTTGTTGTGGCAATTAAAGAAAAGACAGCATTTGAAGCACTTTGCAGAGAGCCTGGTCCACAGACATGTTCAGTAAATAGCGAATATTATCATCATTATCATTATTATGATTAGATGGTATTGACCTACGGACTAAGGTCACATGGTGGTCCATCGCACACGCAATGTTCTGTGTTGTTAGTTAATGTTAACATGGCATGTTTTCATGGCATTCTCCTGTTCCTCTACTGTCCCCACCTTTGAGTCCCTCAGCCTAGTAGTGATATGAATGGAGCAGTATGTGTGGAGAGAAAAATTTGAGATATTTGAGTATGGATTTGGATCCAGACTGTCTGGATTCCAATCCTGGCTCCACCTTTCACCATCCCAATGACAAGGAGAAAATTATTTAGTCTCTTAACGATTCAGTGTCATCATCTGTTAAAAAATAAGGGAGGGGAGAAGGTTGACAGCTCCTCTAGGTCACAGTAGAGGTTGTGGAACTGAATGCGTTTAAACAGGGAAGCTGCTGCCCGATCTCTTCTCACATCACTGGGAGCGCATCCTCAGTCTCCTTTGCTGGTGGCTCTTCACCTCTCTGATGTTTAACTGCAGGACTCACGGCTCAGGCTTTTCTCTTCTCTATCTAGTACCTAGCGAGTTTGTGTCCTCTCATATCTTTGCTATCATCTATATGCTAAATCATCTGAAATGAACATTTTAAGTCATGTTTCTCTTCTGAACTGGCATATCCTACTGGCTTCCTGACATCACCATAAAAATATGTATTAGACATGACCAGATGATGGCTATTGACACCAGATGATGAGTGGCTGGGGTTTCATCACACATGGTCTACTTGTATACGTGACTGCAATGTTTCACAGTCAAGTTCATCTTTTACCATGATCAAAAACAAATTTCTCTTTCTATTTCCCTCCCTTGTGCTTGCTCCTCCTGTGGTCTTTCCTGCCTCTGACAATGGCACATCCGTCTGTCCAACTGCTGAGGCAAAACTCAGGGCACCAATCTTGCCTCCCTCCTTTCTCTCCCTCATCAGTAAATCCAGTTGTCTCACCTTCAGAATACATCCAGAATCTGCCCACCTCTCACCATGCTGACTTGTCTAAACATGCTCCAATCCACTGTCCAATCCATTGACATCTGGATCACAGCAGTAGCCTGGGAACTGCTTTCCCTGATTTTACCCTTCCACTGATGTCTATTCTTCACACCCAGAAGACTGTAGCCCTTTTCTGCTCAATTAATGCACTGGCTTGGTTTGCTTCTCATTCAGAGTAAAATCCAAGCTACTGCACTTAAGAGTTTCACAGGACCCTATACAAAATGGCTTGTACTTTCTCACTTGGTAACCATCGCCTCTTTATTTGTAATCTTTTTTCCTAACACTTGCCCCCTCTTCCCTTGTGTTCCATCCACCAAGGCTCCTTTTGGTTCAGGGAAAATGCCAAGGGTCTTTGATCTCACTGTGCCTTCTACCTGGAAGCTGTTCCCCAGATAAGTGCATAGTTCATTGCTGTGTTTGTTAATATCTTTGTACAAACGTCACCTTGTCAAAGAAGTCTTCCAGCCTGTAAACCATAGAATTCCCTGCCTAAAACCCTCTAGTACCCTTAACTTAACCTGCTTTCCTCCACAGCGTGTATACCCGACACAGTGTATATTATTGTCTGTCCCCTACACTGGAATATAACCCTTCAGAGCAGGGTTTTTATATATTTTGTTCACTATTGTCTTCCTGGTTTCCTAGAACAGTCAGTGTCATAGAATACACGCTCAAAAAATATTTTTGATAGAATGAAGATACAATAGTATCTGGTGCAGTGTGTCATTGCTATCTTGTTAATATAATCACTACTGTTATTTGTTACAATCCCTACTGTTACTTGTTACTTGTTACCCTTGTTAATACAATCAGTACTACATAAAGAAATACTGAAGAGATACCCAAGAAGCTAATAAAAATCGGGGACAGGGGAAAGGGATAGAAAACAACTGAGAAAAGAGTGACATTCCTCATTGGATGTCTTTTATCCTGTTTGTATTTTTAAACTTTGTAGCTTTAATGCCTATGAAGAAATCAGTTTAAAAATACGCTGATATGGTTTGGCTATGTCCTCACTGAAGTCTCATTTTGAATTGTGGTTCCCATAATCTCCATGTGTCCTGGGAGAGACCAGGTGGAGATAATTGAATCACAGGGGTGGTTTCCCCCATCCTGTTCTCACGTTAGTGAGTTAGTTCTCAAGAGGTCCGATGGTTTTATAAGGGGTTTCCCCTTTCACTGGACACTCATTCTCTTTCCTGCCACTCTGTGAAGAGGTACCTTCCACCATGATCGTAACCTTCTTGAGGCCTCCGTAGCCAGGGGAACTGTGAGTCAATTAAACCTCTTTCCTTTATAAAATACCCAGTCTTGAGTATGTCCTTATAGTAGCATGAGAATTAACTAATACATATGCCTACCAAACTGTTGCGGCCAAGGGGAGCTAAGGAGATGGACAACTCAGTGTGAGGTGGTGACCAAGATGCTCTTAACCTTCCAACAGCTTGACTGAACACCAGGCAGGCTTCCCCAGTCTCTAGGTCCCTGACCTGCCTTTTCTTAGAGCATTTACTTTAGAAACTTGCAATTGTAGATTCTTTCTCTGCTCCTTTAAGACATAAATCTTTTATAAAGCTTCTCGCCAGTTTTACAATCTAGGACTGTCATTCTCAAGGATGTGGGAGCCATCTCTTTGAAATGTAATCATCGAGGAAGACAGTACCCCTATCTCCCGGTCTCTGTGTAAGGGTGGAAGTCTAACTTCCATGGACACCAATTAGCAAACACAGATGGCCTAATCACAGAGAAATACATTTGCAAAGTCAAGAATAACTCAATGTGCCGGACACATCCTATTGCTCAATCTCTTAATGTCCTCTAGTACTTTTCCACTTACCCCAGCAAATAAAAACCCTCCTGCCCTTTTCAGTTTCAGTGAAATTAAGCTCAGACCTCTTTCTCCTTCCTCTATTGCAATAGCCTTGAATAAAGTCTCTCTTGCCTGTTTAACACTGTCCAGTGCAATTTTGCTTTGATGTTTGTATACTGAATGGGCTCCTGTATCAGAAAAAGGACATCAGATAAAAACTAAGGAAATCAGAATAAAGTATGAACTTGGTAATAACATATAAACATTGATTTATTAATTATAACAAATGTACCACATGAATGTAAGAGGATGCTATGGGAAACTGGTTGCAGAGTATATGGGAACTCTCTGTACTATCTTTGTGATTTATCTATAAATCTAAAACTGTTAAAAAAACATATATATATTAAGTCCTATCTGAACTTGGAGGACATTATGTTAAATGAAATAAGTGAAACACAGTAAGACAAATACTGCATATTCTCACTTATATGTGGCATCTAAAAAGTAAAACTCATATTAGAGAGTATAATGGTGGTTATTAGAGGCAGGGGATGAGGAGAGGATGATGAGTTGAGGGGAGATGAAGAATAGGGAGATATTGGTCAAAGAATACAAAGTTTCAATTAGACAGGAGGAGTATGTTTTAGTCCATTGCTCGATGTAGTGACCATAGTTAATAATGTATTGTGTATTTCAAAAATGTGCTTGGAAAAGTTTTTTAATATTCTCATCACAAAAAGTAAAAATGTGCGATGATGAATATGTTTATTAGCTTGATTTAATCATCCCACAGTGTGCACATATATCAAAACATCACATTGTATCTCATGAATATATACAAGTGGCATTTGTAAATTAAAAATATATATTAAAAATAATCCTATCTGAGTGGAGTATGGAAAAGAACATCCAAGTGTCAGAAAGATCCAGCAAGTAAGGCTCTGACACCAGCTATGCAATGACTGTCAAGTCATTAGTTCTCTTTGAGTCCTACTTCTCTCATTTATAAAATGACACATGCAAATCCACTAACACCACGCATTCTCAGTAGTGGCAGAAATTGTTCCCTGCTGGGCAAAAACATCTTAGACGGTACAATGGCTGTGGTCCTCCAATGTCTAACTCTACCCAACAAAACAGTAACCCTTAGTATCCAATTTCTCTCATTAAGAATAATTCAATCTTACTTTATTGTTTTTCTGTGACAGGGGGTGATAGTAAAAAACAAGTTTGAACACAGCCTTAGATAATACCAAAAATAAAAAGGTATATTATTTTCCCCTTTAGACCAACATTAGACTGAGTTTTGTTCAGCTGAATCCCCAGAACCTGGCATATAATAAGCACTTGATGTGTACTGATTGGCAGGAGCACAAAGCTGAAACAAATTTAATTGCAATTTAGCTTAATTCTCAAGCTGTGTTTCCACCTCCTTTGCAAACACAGCTGCAAAATACCTGTATGGTCCCTGGGCTTGTTTATTCCCAGTGGTTGGGTCCTCACTAACTCTAAGAAATAGGGAATTAATAGAAACTTACAGGGATATCCTTTAGAGTAACTTTAGTTCTCTGAACTATGGCATGACAAGTAAGAACAATCACTTCATCCTCTTTCTTTCCTCCTGCTCTAGAAGGCATTGAAAGGAAACTAAAGCAGCTTCAAGGTCACTGGGAACTCAGTCAAGAATAGAGAGGCTGACTCAGGGTTTAAGGTTCTTTCAAAGTCCTCAGGCATGCAATGAATTAACCAGCCCTGGGCTACCCAAATGCCTGTAGCTTTGACTCCTGCCTATGTCTGCTAATTAACTGTCCACTTAATGGGCTCCTCTGAGGATCTCAGCTTACATAAAAAATAAATGCTTATTTTGGACACTTAAAAGCCACCTTTGAGGTGTTCCAATAGATCATTAATAGTAATTATTCGGTGGTGATGTTACATAAAACCCCAGCCACTGCCCTTGGAGTTTTCTGTATAAATTTACATCCAATAAACTGTGATCATGTCTTTCATTAGAATTGTTACTAAATACATTTCTATTCAGGGCATCTCTCTGAAATAAAAATATTTCCCTAAAAGTTAATTTTCTTGATATACATGTGTAGGCTTATTAATTAATGTGAGCTTAGAATAGACTTCCTCTTTCATTTATCTGGAAGGAATACAAAGAAAGTAATGCCAGTGAATTTGCATCTCAAGTGATTTCCAGTGTGACAGGATGCATACTACAATACAATTTCGGAGTAAGTGGTATCCCACAGATCCCTGGATTCATGTTGAGGAAAATGTCATTAATATTCCCATGTCTTTATGAGGCATTTTAACCTAACTTTTCTCTCTCTCTCTCTCTCTTTTTTTTTTTTTTTTGAGATAGAATCTTACTCTGTCACCCAGGCTAGAGTGCAGTGCTGTGATCTTGGCTCATTGCAACATCTGCAATAATGTTGAATGCAGGATTCAAGCGATTCTCCTGCCTCAGCCTCCTGAGTGGCTGGGATTACAGGCATGCACCACCACACCCAGCTAATTTTTGTATTTTTAGCAGAGACAGGGTTTCACCATATTAGCCAGGCCGGTCTCAAACTCCAGACCTCAGGTGATCCATCTGCCTTGGCCTCCCAAAGTGCTGGGATTACAGGCATGAGCCACCGTGCCCCGCCTAATCTGACTTTTCTCATCACCTCTTCCTCCGCTTCATAATTCTCCTGTGAATCAGGCACTGTATGTTCCCTGATTTC
>CAUYLG010040139.1:0-27140 GCA_963573385.1 Cacajao melanocephalus | reverse complement strand
TTCCTTCCTGTCTCCATTGTTAAGCACAATTATTGGCATAAAAGAGGTTTTTAATACCCATTTTTAGACTGCATTCTAGCCTGGGCAATAGAACAAGAATCCCGTTCTCTCTCCCTCTTTCTCTTCCTCTTTCTTTCTCTTTAACATTTTTTTTTCTTTCTTTCACTCTCACTTTCTTTCCTCTCTTTTTCTTTCTTTCAAAATTAAAAAAAAAAAGACTATATGATCCATAAATACTCTCAGATTCAGGTACAACAAACATTGATTGACAAGCTTCATATGCTAGGCACTACCCTAGATAGCTGCAAGTAAAATAGACAATTTTATCTCTCAAAAAATCTCTAATAACTATTCTATTATTCCATTTTACAGGTGGTAAAGCAGGATTGAGGATCTTACTGAAGGTCATGTGGTGATTAAGTTTCAGGACAAGGCTCTAATTTCATGTCTTCATACTCCCAAATACTCTATTTTCTATATTCTCTTGTTTAGTAATTTCATGGATCTATCCTGGAAATATGAGTGCATATTCCCAATAATCTATTTTGTTGTTGATATTATCGATTGCAATATGTAAAAAGTATCAGTGAATTAGTTTTGTAGAAACAGACTAGATTTTTTAGGACCAGAAAAGTTGAAACTGCAGAGTTTTGTGTCCTTGTGTTTTTAATTGTTCATTATTAATTTTCAATTTACATACAGTAAAATTCACTCTTTATGACATAAAGTTCTATGAATTTTGGTAAATGCACAGAGTTGTGTATTCACCACCACAGCCATAATATACATAATATAGAACAGTTCCAGTCCCCTAAATTTTTCTTCTGTGGTCCACTCCCTTTCACTTTTCCAAATCCCTGGAAAACACTGAGGTGTTCTCATCGATACAGTTTTGTATTTTCCAGAAACTTACCTAAATGGAATTATTTAATATGTACCTTTCCAGGTTAAACTTCTTGCTTAGAAAAATGAATTTGAGATATGTCTATATTATTTCATAAATCTATATTTTATTCTTTATGTTCCTGGGTAAAATCCATTATATTGACGTATTGCAATTTGTTTAATCATTCAAAAATTGAAATACAAATGATTTTGTTCCAGATATTTGAAGTTTAAGAATAAAGCTGCCATCTATTCAGAAACAAGTTTAAGTGTAATTATAAGTTTGTATTTCTCTAGGAAAATACCTAGAAGAAAGAGTGTTCAGTCATATGGCAAGTATGTGCTTAACTTTACAAGAAATTGCTAAATTATGTTCCAAAGCAATTGTACCGTTTTACACTCTGTATTAGTCAGGGTTCTCTAGAGAAACAGAACTAATAGTATAGATGTATATATAAAGGGAATTTATTAAGGAGTATTGACTCACACAATCACAAGGTGAGATCACAAAATAGGCCATCTGCAAGCTGAGAAGCAAGGAAGCCAGTCTAAGTCCTAAAGCTGAAGAACATTGAGTATGATGTTTGAGGGCAGGAAGCACCCAACATGGGAGAAAGATGAAGGCTGGGAGACTAAACCAGTCTAGTCTTTTCACATTCTTCTGCCTGCTTTTATTCTGGCCACACTGGCAGCTGATTAAATGGTGCCTATCCAGATTGAGGGTGGGTCTGCCTTTCCTAGTGCACTGACTCGAATGTTAATCTTCTTTGGCAGCACCCTCACGTACACATACAGGATCAATACTTTGCATCCTTCAATCCAATCAAGTTGACATTCAATATTAAACATCACATGCTCTTACCAGCAAATGGTTCCAGTTGTTCCACATCCTCACTAGCACTTAGTTTTGTTAGTGTTTGTTTCTGATTTTGTTTTAGTTATGCTAATAAATACATACCAGTATTTCATGTGATTTTAAGTTCCATTTCCCTAATGGTTAATTTTGTTGAGCATCTTTTCATATGATCGTGTGTTACCACATCTTCCCTGTTGCAGCATCCAGATATTTTGCTCATTTTTTATGTTTATTTTCTTTTTGTTTGATTTTTGTAACCTTAGCATCCTAAACACAATTTCTTTGTCAGTGTGATTTGTAAATATTTTTTCCAGCTCTGTGGTTGCTCCTTTTATTCTCATGGTAGTTTCTTTCATAGAACAAAAAGTTTTAATTTTAATAAACTCTAATTTATCAATTTTTCTCTTTTGCATTGTTCTTCTGATGCCTTGTGCAAGAACTCACAAACCCAAGATTGTAAAGATTTTAATCTATGATTTCTTCCAGAAATTTTATAACTTTACATTTTACATTTAGGCTTGAAATCCATTTTGGCTTATCCTTTATAAAATATGTGAGGTATGTGTTGTGGTCCATTGTTTTTCATATGGATGTCCAATTGTTTTAACTCCATTTATTGAAAAGACTATTTTTTCCCATTTAACTGCACTTATGCCTTTGTCAAATACCAGTTTATTATTTGTTTGGGTCTATTTCTAGACTATTTGTTCTGTTCCATTGATTTATGTTTTTATATTTTAACAAACCACACATTGTTTTGATTAATTTTGTAGTAAGTCTTGAAATCAGGTAATATGAATATTCCAAATTTGTTCTGAAGGAGAAAGAGGAGGATGGCATTCAATGTTTTATATGGGCCAAGTCTGGAGATACTTCACTTACATCATTATGAAAATGTACTCATATGGCCACACATAACTTCAAGGGATGCTTATAAATGCAGTAAATATCTAAGGGAAGAAAAAAAACCCAAGTTTGGTTAACAGCTGGTCAGTTTCTGCCACAAAGATTAATAAATATTTTATTTCATTTTTAGTCATACCACAGACAGAATAAACTAACTTTACTTCAACTCCACCTTTCTAATCTCATCTTTCATTATTTTTTTAATTAAACTTTACTAAACAGTGATACATCCCTAAGTTCTATGATTATATTTTTTCCTATTTCTTCTGCTTTATCTTTACTTCTCAATATTTCTACCTGTCACTCTCAGATTGTTTCAGTTACCACCTGCTAAATGAGATATTTCTGGATTCTTGACCTTCATAATATTTTAGCAATGTTTTAATTATAATTTTCCTTTCTACATAATTATTTATATACTCTTATGACTTCTACTGGGTTTATAGTCCTTGAAGAGAGTGGCCATAGTTTATAAATATGTAAAATTCAGTCCTGTATTCATAACAGGAGAAGTCAGTAAACATATGTTTTACTGTTGATGGTTCAGCCAAATGGCCTTAACATTCTTAATGAATTAAATTGAAGTCAGCATCAAGTCAAAGTTCAAATGATAGAATATCAGAATTCATATGGCATTTGGTCACGATCACATATAGAGGTCAAGGTATTGCTGTCTAAATTATAACTCCTAAATCTGTCAGGATTAAAAAAGGTGACTGAAGGGCAGAAGGGTAGGCAACTATTTCCCAATGCCTAGAAATTATGGTCATCCTCATGGCCATGAGTTTTTAAAAATCACGTAAGTTATTGCCAAGAGAAGGAAATCAATTTGTACTTCTATTACTTCCTATTCTTCTTGTCCACCATAGGCTAGTTGAGATTTCCAAAGAGCGTTGAGGTATAAACTTGAGGAGGAGGAAAAGAAACAAATAATGAAAATAATGAAATAAAAGAGGTGACCCTAACCCTAAGGTAATTTGAAATATTCATTGAGTCTATATAAGTCAACTCACTGAGTAATAAAATAAAAATCATTATCTGGCTCAAACCTCATTAATTAAATTTAGAAGTACAATTCCATTAATTAATTTAGTCTACAATATTCTAACAGAACCACTATGCATTCTCAGCATTTTTGTACCTAATTTCTGTTGTAAACAGTTCCTGTGCATTTCAATTTTCTCCAGGTTCCATTGTGTAGCATGATTTGTATTTTAAATCTAGGCAAATGTTGTATTTAAACAGTAACATACAAATAGCCCACACAAGCATATCTTTTTTCATCAATATTACATTTGTTCTTTTATTTCTAGGAACACTGATATATTTGTTAATATGCACACACTTTTCATCTTGTTATCCAAAAAGTATCATATCTCTCAAAATGTTATCATCCAGTTTCTAAAACCAGAAATCTAAAATCATCTTCATTCGGTACCATCTGAGTTTTAATTTAGACAAGTTCAATTGATGATACCTCCTAGAGATGAGTTTTTTCCCTACCCAATCATCATTGCCCTATTCTGATATCTTTATCTTATTGCCTGGATTACTACAATAGCTTCATAATCCACCTCTTTTCCCCTATCCATTAGTGACATTGCATTCATTGTTAGTGAACACCATCCATTACCCTCCTTTTTAAAGTTTCTTCAAGACTGATCATTACCTGGCAGAATAAAATTCCAATTTCCTAGTAAGAATGCCCTTCAAAATTTTTCTCAGTTCTAATTAACCTTAAGGATTTTGTTTGTTTTTTAATTTGGGTTTCAGAAAAGTAAAACTGTTGTATTTATATGGTATTTTCCTCTGAGAACACTTTTTCATCAATTATCCAAATGGGTTTTCAGCCTTCCCAAAATTTAAAATCTCTTGTCTACAATTTTAACCATGACTTGTCTCCATAGCTTCATGACTCAGCATGACTTCCTATATTGTTCCAGCTTCCAGAAATGCCTTTATCCTCTCATGTTTTAATTATCCCCAACCTTACAAAAAACCTGTAACACAATATAATTTAAGTACTATACAAACTTCATCCCACAATTCAAATAACTCTTGCTTCTTTTCAGTTCTTACACTTTATTAAAATCTGTTAGATATTTACTCCCGCGTGGTTAAAATTTATTAGATTTAATGACTTCTGTGAGCCACTAGAAGCTGTTGTATACAGCTTACGGTGGGCTCTTTTAAAATGGTTTACAGTGATGCCTCATGCCTACTATTCATGCCCTTGTGTAAACGCCTCCACTTCAATGTCAACTGAACTTAGTTATTTGCCTCTAATGGACAGAATACAGCCAAAATGATGGAATGTCACATCCCACATCAGCTTAGAAGAAAGATTCTAGCCTCCATCTTGCTAACCCCTTCTTGCTCTCTCATTTGCTCGTTTTGCGAAATGCTGTATGGAGAGGCATATGAGACCAAGTACTAAGATAGGTGCCTGGCCAACAGCTCATGAGAAACTGATGCCCCTAGTCCAGCAACTAGAGAAAAACTGAATCCTGCCAACAACCACACGAGCAAGCTCGAGGATGACCTTCCTTCCTGTAGAATCTGGAGATGACTGCAGCTCCAGCTGACACTTGACTGCTGTCTGTGAAGAACCAGAGTGAGAAGACACAATAAAGACATTCCTGACTCCACACCCACATAAACCTGAGATAATAAATGTTGCTTTAAGCTGCTGTTTTGAGGTAATCTATTACTCAATAATCAATCATAAGTATACATTTTTTTGTATTTTATTTGCTTCTCAAGAAGAATATAGAATAGAGAAAAGAATGTGAGTTTTGGGACCAAACCAAATTGAGTTAAATTCTACTTCTGCTTTATTGTGAACAGAGTGAGTGCAAACTAGTTACAATTTCAGTTTCACTACTGATTAAATTTGATATCTATGTTATATAGTTGTGAAAACTGCACCTCACAAATAACAGATGCTCAATATTATCGTCATTCTATTACTTGTTTATTGGAGTGACCCTTCTGCTGATATATCAGACTCTAAAAGGCAAGGTTAATGTCTTCATTCACTTTTGTATCACAGTACTTAGCATATGGTATTTACTAGTAAATGTTGAACTTAAAATTAATTAAGTAATGAAAAATATGTATTACGATAATTCTCTTGAAAGTAAGCATTCAGACACATACAGTGATTTGAATTCTTAGTGATTTAGTGCTTAGCCATTGAAAAAGCAAAACCTGGACCCTATTCCTTTATACAAAAATTGAAATTTTGTTTCGCATGCAGTTTTTTTTCCCCTTCATCTTCAAGCAACCGTGGTTTTCATGTTGGCTTTAATGTTAAAATATGTTCATTATTAATGACTTCATTTAACTCCAATCAGTAATGAAAACAAAACCTTCAAAGAATGCTCATCAAAGTAAAAGAGAGTCAGTTTCACTTATCATCATTGAAACCATTGTTCTTTATACTTCCTCCCTCACTTAGAGTTCACCACTTAATGAAATAAATAATATTGTAGGGCACACTACTCTATAATTCCTCAAGGATAAATTTTTATTGTTTATGAATTAAAGACAGATTTTCCCATAAAATCTCTGATTTTTTTTTAAAAACTACCTCCCTTCTATATGTCATCTCTTCACATTTTAAAAGAGAGAACCTATAACTCTCACCTCCAGACTAAGGTTACCCTTAAGTAACAAGTCTTCTCTATTCAGATATGGTTTCTCACAGTCTCTCCTAGACTTTATGTATTCTGTGAGCAAATCAGTAGGACATATTCATCTGTATTTTGCTCTAGTTTCAATCCCTATAGACAAACCAGAATATTACCAAAGCAGTAGTCCTCCATGCATATAATGCCTCTCTACTGGATCATCCATAGCAGCATAAAAACATGCTGGTATTTCTCCCTTCTAACAAAGGCATCTCTCAATCCCACTGCATTACCCCCACAACTATCATTTTATTTCTTTCTTCTCCTTTATAGTAATATACTTCCAAAGAGTCTTCTATATTAATAATTTCCTCCAAACTCTTTCTTCCAATTCTATCTTGTAAACATGTCAGTTAGTCTCTCACCCTACAGCTCCATAGAAATTACTATTGCCCAAATAGCAATAATCTTGATGCTGCTAATCCAATTATCAATCCTCAACCCTAATTCTGAGGCACCACAGTTCATTAAAAAATTTGTCATGATAGGTTACTCCTTCATCCTTGAGATATTTTCTTCATTTGACTTTTGGGATGCAAATGAAGATACCATCTCCTGGTATCTTTTTCATATCATTAGCTGTCCCACCTCAATCTACTTTTTGGTTTCTCCACATCTTCCAAATACCATAATCTAAAGAGCTCCCAGAATTTAATCATTGGACTTCTTTTTCTCTATAGTTTCACTGCCCAATCAAAATACAAGCTACAAATATGATTCAAATATGTAAATTAAATTTTCTTTCAGCTATATTAAAAAGTTAAAAGAAACAGAAAAAATTAATTTTAATTATATAAAATCCAATGTGTTGAGATATTTCAACAATTAGCAATATAGATACATTAGTAAAATATCTTCCATTCTTTTTTGCATACTAAGTCTTCAAAATCTGGTGTATATTTCACACTTAACAGTACGTCTCAATCGGCAGTAGTTGTATTTCAAGTGGTCAGTGTCTATATGTAGTTGTGGTTACCACATTAGACAGAGAATATCTATATCCTCACTCCCTTAATGTTTGCTTTCTTGTTTCATGGTGTTAAATACCTTCTGTATTAGGATTTGAATCCTGAATTCTGTCAGGATTCACTGGAGCAGAACTAATAGGATAGATGTATATATTTTCGGGGAGTTTATTAAAATGTATTAACTCACAGGATTACAAGGTGAAGTCCCACAATAGGCCGTCTGCAAGTCGAGAATCTAGGAAGCCAGTCCAAGTCTCAAAGCCTCAAAAATAGGGAAGCCAACAATGTAGCCTTCAGTCTGTGGCTGAAGGCCTGAGAGTCCCTGGCAAACCACTGGTGTAACTTCAAGGGTCCAAAAGCTGAAGAACTTGGAGTCTGATGTTCAAGGGCAGGAAGCATCCAGTAAAGGAGAAAGATGAAGGCTGAAAGACTCAACCAGGCTCCTCATTCCACTTGTTCCTACCTGCTTTATTCTAGCCACGCTGGCAGCTGATTATATGATGCCCACCCAGATTGAGGGTGTGTCTGCCTCTCTCAGTCTGCTGGCTCAAATGCTAATCCCCTTTGGCAACACCCTCACAGACACACCGAGGAACAATACTTTGCATCCTTCAATCTAATCAAGTTGACAATATTAACCATCACACCTTCTATATGATGATGACTCCTAAATTTGTACTACAAAACTGGATCTCTTCTCTGAAGTTTCTACTTTTATACACAACTAATTATTAATAATTGATGTTTACATAATACCTGATGTTCCATTATCTAATACTCATCTCAGCCTTAACATATCAAAAAAAAAAAAAAAACAAAACCCCTACTCTTACCTCTCCAACCCCCACCACACACACCTTCCATTCTTCCCCATTTGATTTTATAGCAAATGTCAGGATTTCAATTATTGAGTCCAAAAATTTTGAGTCATTCTTGATTTGATTTTGCTCTTACAATCCACAATCTTGTTGGTTTTACTTTCAATACATTTCCAGAATCTGACTATTTCCCACCAACTCAAGTTCAAACACTATAATCTCGCCTGTGTCAATGTTCTAGCATCCCAACTAATTTCTTCTCTCCCTTACATATTTCCCAACACAGTAACTAGGGTGACCCAGTTAAGGTAATATCATGTATACTATATCACTCACAGGAAAGTAAACATATTAGACCTAGATATTCATTTTCCTTTCATCTACTGTTACTTTTCCTGCACAGGCACACCAGCACTCTTAGTGAACAAGGATTATACTTGCTCCTTGCTCTGCCTGGAAAATTTTTTTCTTTATATATTCATGTTGCTGACTCTTTTTTTAAAGTCTTTACTCTTGTGTCTTCTTTGACCATCTTTTAAAAAATTGCTACCCCTTTCATTAGTATTTTTCATCCACTTTCTTTGCTTTATTTTTCCTCATAGATGTTATCTCTATCTAAAAATTATATATTTTACTTAATTATTTTGTTTAATATCTGTCTTCCCCCACAGAATGTAAGCTCCAATGAGGATAAGTATTTATGTCTGTCTGGTGAACCACTGAACACTTATCACTGAAAGAATACCTAAACATACAAGGTGGTAAGTAAATTTTTGTTAAATGAACATATAAATAAATTGACATATCACAGTATTATGATGACTTTAAAAAATAAGCTGTTTAAGAAATAAATGCATCTGAACAAAGACATGGCATATATTTTCTTATCAATCATTCTTGTAAATTGTGGCATTATTTTGTTTTCCATTACTTAAAGCATCACATCATAAAGTATAAGACTGAGCTAATCAATGTGAAATTGGCTCATTTCTCATAGAGAAGAATAAGGGAAGGGAAGAAGAAAATAGGCCTCTTTCACCCCATCAGTATTTTCAAAATAACGAAATAATCTTAATAATGACTACTACCGGTTACTGACTCTTATTGCCAAACATATTGTTATTACATAATATTTGCACATACTTTATATCCTTAGTTGCTAACAGGTAATACTTACATTCCAAAGAAAAAAAGACATCATTCAACCACTCCTACCCATTTGTATAGTCTGAAAAATAGCTCTGAAATAGACTTAGAAAAATAGAGTAAATAATAATCACTTCATCCAAAGTTACCAACATGTCTCCATGAACTACTTTCTCAAATAAAAGTTGGAGACATACAGCTCCACTTACTGCATTGATTGATGCCTGGAGTGTAAAATAATCTGGATGTGGTCCAGATGTCTTTTTATTTATTTATTTTTTTGCTGTTTTTAATTATTTAATTTTCAGATGAGTTTTACACATTTATTTTTGTACTAGATCATGAACAATTTTTTTCTGTTTTTGTACTCAGACTATAGTCAGAAGCTATGGATATGTTTAAAGCACAGGTAATTCCAGAGGGAAAATGACACAATATCATTTTGGGGAAAGCATGCACTGATGTTATCTAATATTCTGGGGGTTTTCTGTGCTCTCTTCCAAATGCAACTTAGTTAAAAAAAAATCTTCTGGTTATTTCATATCATATGTGATTCAGAGATAATGTGAATAGAGGATAAGAGCACAGACTCCAAAGGTAGCCTGGCTTTTACTGGATGTGTGGTCTTTGAAAAGTTACTTAGCCTTTCAAAGTCTCATTTTTCTTGTGTACGAAATGGTGATACTAATAATCTCTCATGTATAACATTGTTATGAGACAAATTAATACATGAAAAGTATTTGGAAAAGTATCTAGAATGTGTATAATCTTAGCTTTGCACAGTGGCAGTATCGTAGCCAATGAGGTTTATCCGAGGCGCCATTATTGCTAATTGAAAACTTTTCCCAATACCCTGCCATGACGACTTGAAATATAGTGGGCATTGGAAATTTTTGACAGTCTCTACGGAGACTGAATTTTAAAAATGATAATAATAAATAAATAATAAAAAAAGAGTGTGCATAATCTTGCTCAATAGATGAATTATTACTATTATTATTATATATTATAATTACATATTATATTATACCTATTACCAATAAAAAACAAACCTTTTTCATGATAATATAGCAATAACAAAGAAGAATTATTTACCTCCAATCTGGTAAAGAATGCAGAAAATTCTCTGGGAAACTAGTCAATGAATTGATATAATATAGGGTATAAAAAGAAAAAAGTTTTAAAAAACATTATTAAACTTGTCTCATTAAGAAATTTCTCTGGTGTAGCTCTGGCAGTATTATACTATGGGGCATGCAAATTGAATGCAAATTCCCTATTGTGCCATTTAAAATTTCATTTATCTATTTATTCAAAAATGCAATATTTTCTTCATCAATTGTTGATTGATGGCTTACAATGCCAGGTTCTAGAGAGACAGTGAGGAGAATATGACTCCTATATTCAAAGTCTTTATGATCTGAGAAAACATAAATAAATAATCACAAAAAACTAAGAAATATTACCATCAAAGAAAATACAGGCTACTAGATGAGTACAAATGGATAAGGGCACCATATCCAGTATTTGTAGTAAGGAACTTTAACAGAAGGCTTCCTGGAGGCATGAAGTCTAGACAAACTCTTGAAGACTAAATAAGAATTAGTCCAGAAAATGAAGATAAGATGTGGGAGCATGATATCATTAGGTAAGATGGCATTAGAAAATTTTAAGATCAAGAAATAACATAGAACATTAACAAAACTGAAAATAGTTCAATTTGATTATGGCTTTAATAGACATCTAAGTAGAACAGGGCAAGAAATGAGTTTAGGAAGATACAAAAAATCAGATAATTACAAGATTTTTTTCTGACACTAAATTGAAGGATTTGGGCTTTAGGTACTTTATTAATCCTGGAGGCAAAAACTAATTAGAATTTTTATTTAGAGAGGGTATACTGACCAAATGGAGTAAAGAATCTGGCAGGGAGCAATGGGAAATCTGGAAGACTGGTGAGAAAGGTGCTGCAGATCTAAGTGAGATAAGAAAGCAGCTGGCTTTGAGGGCTTAAGAGGTCAGTCCACTTTATGCTGTGTTATGCAAACCAAAATGCCCAGATTCTTTTCTGACAGCTTCCTCTCCTATCTTTCCACCTCATATTCATTCATATTCATATTCTTATCCCACAATCATGCCACATTCATGCTTAAAATGCTTCAAAAACTCTCCACATCCTAGAATGAAAATAAAATTCACTTAACAAGAGCTATGAGGCCCTGCTCAGTCTGAGTTGCGTATATTCTGCCAAGCACATCTCACACCACTGGCTCCTACGCCCTGTCCTAAGGATACTTCCCCTTGCCACAGGGCCTTTGCTAATACTTATCCTCTTCTCTCATTTTCGCCAGATAAATCCTCCCTGTTATTTCGTATCTCATCTCAACTTTACTTTCTTTCTTTTCTTTTCTTTTTTTTTTTTTTTTTTTTTTTTTTTGTCGGAGACAGGGTCTTGCTCTCTTGCCCAGGCTATAGCGTAGTATTGTGATCTCGGCTCACTGCACCTTTGCCTTCCAGGTTCATGCGATCCTCGTCCCTCAGCCCTCAGCCTCCTGAGTAGTTGGGACTAGAGGTGTGTGCCACTACACCCAGCTAATTTTTTGTATTTTTAGTAGAGATGGGGTTTTACCATATTGGCTGGGCTGGTCTCAAACTCCTGACCTCAGGTGATCTGCCCACCTCAGCCTCCCAAAGTGCTGGAATTACAGGTGTGAACCCACCTTTACTTTCTTGGGATACCTTTCCCTAGTATCCCAAAGTTAAATTATGTTATCTTAGTGCTTTGTCTTTCTCATTCATACATTCATCACACTTACAATATTTTATATGTCGGCATGGTTATAGAATTAATGTTTATGATTTGTTTCCAATGCTAGAATGCGAGCTCTATTAGGAATGGATTCACACCTATTCTTGCTCCTCATAGGTGACCCAGTGTCTAACACAGTGTCCAACATACTGTAGTGTTCAGTAAGCATTTTTTAAATGTATGAATGACAAAATTGGTCTTTGAAGAAGAGGGAGGCAACTACAATGCTAAGCTTTCTGATTGGACAGGAGAATAGATATCAGTATGACCATCTCTGGCAGGAAATATATAGGCTTATTGACAGAGATAAGGAGATAATCTTGCAACATGTTGTAGTTAATATACCTTTAAGACATCCAGGGGTAGAAGTATATGTAGGTATTTTGATATGCAGCCCTGATGCTTAGAAGATAGATATAGATGGAGGTACCAAATTGAAATTCTTTAACATAAAATTATAATTGAAACTACAGAAATGGATGATATTGTCTTGGCAGTATGTCTACCGAATAAGAACAGGTCTAAATAACTTTAGAAAGAACCTTGAGTTCCACCAATATACCAGCATTAAAGAGAGAGTAAAGGTGGGATAGTCCTGCAAAGAAGACTGAGAAAGTGGTCAGGGAAAATCCTGGAAGTCAGAAGAAACAGCATTTCCAAAATAAGCCTACAGTCAAAGTGTCATCTATTCAAAGAAAAAGTCACGAATATATTATTGAAATTTTTAGTTGAGAAAAATGAGAAAGTGAGTAGAAAAGATAAGATACCAAACCTAATTACTCAGGAATGTTGAAAGCTCAATTTATATTTTTAGACCAAATTTATGATGATAACAATAAAATTGATTATGTAAATTACTTTGCATAAGGGGTGAGAATCCTGGATATAAATAAAAACAAAGGTAGATGGTTGAATTCATTCAGAGTTTGGGCTTTTTTTTTTTTTTTTTGAGATGGAGTTTTCACTCTTATTGCCCAGGCACAATCTGTGCTCACTGCAACCTTCACTTCCCAGGTTCAAGCAATTCTCCTGCCTCCGTCTCCCAAGTAGCTGGGATTACAGGCATGCACTACCACACTCAGCTAATTTTTTTATATTTTTAGAGAGTTGGGGTTTCACCATGTTGGCCAGGCTGGTCTCAAACTCCAGATCTAGTAATCTGCCCACCTCAGCCTCCCAAAGTGCTGAGATTACAAGCATAAGCCCCTGCATGCACCTGGCCTAGAGTTTGGGGTTTGAATAAAAGTGTGTGACAAAAGGACAGAGGTAAGGCAGTGTAATAGTGACTGCTTGCAAGAGATAGACTATGGAATCCAAGATGGATAGGAATGTGGGCCAGGGCAATGTCTTAGTCAATTTAGTGTTGCTACAAAGGAATACTTGAGGCTAGGTAATTTATATAGAAAAAAAAGTTTATTTGGCTCATGATTCTGATGGTTGGAAAGTTCAAGATTGGGCATCTATGTCTGGTAAGGACCTCAGGCTGCTTTCACTCATGGCAGAAGGTGAAGGGAAGTTGTCCTGTGTAGAGATCACATGATGAGAGAAGAAGCAACAGGAAGAGGCAGGAGGTGCTAGGCTTTTTATAACAACCGGCTCTCCGAAAAACTACTAGAGTGAGCACTCACTCACACCTCCTTGCCAGGGAGTGCATTAATCTGTTCATGAGGGATCCACGTCCATGACCCAAACACCTCCCCTGAAGCCCCACCTCAAACAATGGGGATCAAATTTCAACATAAGATTTGGTGAGGACAACAAACCATATTAAAACAATAATAGGCACAAAGATGAAGATGCATCAGGAGAATTAGAAGGATCAACGGACTGGAAGCTCCAAAGAGTTTGAGATATAGCAGACACAGTGGAAAGCAAATTAGAAGAAAAAAGAGATTTTGGTCAGACTGCAGAGTTTGAGTTTAATATTTCAGAAATGAAGTGGCTTTAGGTTGTGACAAGTACAAGATAAGTACAAGGGTATGATGGAAAGAAAATGTGACTAAGGACTAGTGTAATTTTGCAGAAAATAAAGTCAAAGAACACAGGGCCAGGGTTTTTGGATGAATCGTCAGTATTTAGTTGAAAAATTTTTCCTGAAATTCATGTGCACTTGAAACTTGAAAATATGACTTTATTTGAAAGTAAGATCTTTGCAAATATATTCAAGTTAAGATGAGACCAGACCGGGCCCAGTGGCTCACGCCTATAATCCAAGCACTTTGGGAGGCCGAGGCGGGTGGATCACTAGGTCAAGAGATCGAGACCATCCTGGACAACATGGTGAAACCCCGTCTTTACTAAAAATACAAAAATTAGCTGGGCATGGTGGCGCAGCCTGTAGTCCCAGCTACTCGGGAAGCTGAGGTAGGAGAACTGCTCGAACTCAGGAGGCGGAGGTTGCGGTGAGCCGAGATCGCGCCATTGCACTCCAGCTTGGGTAATAAGAGCGAAACTCCGTCTCAAAAAAAAAAGATGAGACCATACTGGATTAGGGTGGGCCCTAATTCAAGTATGGCAGGTGTCCTTATAAAAAGAAAAAAATTGAAGCATGGATATATAGATAAAGAGGGTAGAAGGTCACATTAAGATGGAAGCAGAGCTTGGGGTGATACATTCAGACATGAAGGAGTGCCAAAGGTTGCTAGCAACCTTCAGAAGCTAGAACCTAGAAGCAACCATCAGAAGTTAGAAGCAAGAAAGGATTATTGAAAAAGCTTTCAAATACAACATGGTCTTGCCAATGCCTTGACTTTGGACTTCTACTTTCCAGAATTGTAAGAGAATATATTTCTGTTTTCTTAAGCCACCCACTTTGTGGTAGTTTACTATGGCACCTCAAGGAAAGTAATATACCATCCATATTGATATAAAACTTACTTAGTATAATTGCAGAATTGAGATGAGGAAGATTGTGTTTAACTCAAAGCTAAGGATTGCAGATTGATGGGTATAAATAGAGACTAATGCACAGACTTTGGTTTACAAAAGAAACTAAGATTGGGTAAGCTGGACAAGGTTCTGAAAGCAATTAACTCCATCAAAACTATGAAGGAATTTATTATGGCTTGAATTTATCATTCTAAAAAATAATTCCTAGTCTAGCACAACATGACAGTGATGGCATTAATTTCCCCTTCAATCTCTCTACCAATTTAAAGAGAAGCAGGCTCTGATAATTGGAAGACCTCTTCTACCTTTCTGAGAAAAGTAGACTCAAAAAATTGATTTGGGAGAGGCACAATCTATGTTATTAGTTAGGTTTAATGGGCAAATAAAATCTATCATGCCTAGTAAGAACAATTTTGCTTAAAAAAATAACTTTTAAAAACTTCTGATTTTAAAAGTAGCACATGATAATGGTAAAATGATTCAGACAGTGCTTAAAAGAATAAAGAGAACAGTAATCATTCACAATTTTACTACCTAGGAACAACCACCATTAATGCTGTGGTATATTTAGAGTCAAATAACTATTACACATTTATTTTAACAGTATTATAATTTTAATAGATGCAAAACATTTAATTATATGTAGAATCACAATTTGTATCCTAAAGATGTTATTTTTTGAAGTATTGTTATTAAGCATAATTCACTTAATATCTTGTACATATATTTTTGCACACATGCCAATCATAGAACCTTAGGGAAAAAAGTCAATGAAATACACTTTTCAACTCAGTTGACAGGTTGGTAAGAATGTCCTAATTGCTGTAACACTCCACACCAAAATTTAGTGACTTAATGCAGTAAAAGTTTATTTCTTGATCATACCACAGTCTATTATGAGAAAAGAAGATTTTTTCAAGTGGTTTTTTACGGACTCAGGTTCCTCCTATACCAACACTCTGCCATTGCCTAGGGACTAGAGTCCTTTAGTATGTTCTCTACAGAGAAATTGCAAAGGACCGATTTCCAGGGTTTTAGGAGTTGGGCCTAGAGGTATCACACATCACTTTTATCCACACTCCATAACTAAGTCATATGATAATATCCATATGAAAAACATGGTATAGCTGTGTGCCCAAGTGGAAAAGGAATATGTCTTTTGGTAAGTCCATTGCAGTCTCTGACAGAGTATATTTCTCTGGTCCCCAAATATTAGTTAGTTTCATGTTTTTTTTTTTCTATTTACTCCTTTCTCAGAGATATGCTCTAAAAAAGCAGGCATTGATGAGCCAACATACAGAAATTCCACTAGTGAGGCCTTATAATGACCACCTATAAGTGGAGGATATTACTTGATACTCTTTTTAGGCCTTCCCTGGTTTCTCAGCCTATTCCTCTTCATGCAAATACAGGAACTAAAACATTATTTTATCTTTTGGTCAGTTGCTTTCAAGTTCAGGCTGACGTCTGCTTTGGTAATATTATTATATTCTCTCATAAATGTGGTCTCTCTCATATTTGCCTCCAGTGAGTTCCATGTGCCACTAACTAGAGCCAAAGCCATTTTTCAGGCAAAAAAATTCTCCAAGACCTTTTCTTGCTTTCTCAAACCCATGGAGCAATCTCACGGTAATAGCAATTACTTTGGCCAGCTTAAACAATAGGTGGAAAGTCCATATGTTTAATCTAATCTTTACCACAGAAATGACTCATTGTTTAATTTAGAAGCTTTGAAATATCTTTGGTGCTTAAATCTTTTTTTTAATCTTGTCTTTCACTGTTTAAATCTAGGGAGTGTAAGGTTTTATAAGCTTTTATTGCTCTAAATCTCTGTACTCTCTAAATTCTTTTTCACATCCATTTACACACCAGCCAAGACTTTCTTGAGCTCCTTATTTTCTTGTAACTTGCCAAAGGTAGTCAATAATACATGCCAACACACAAACACTTTGACTCTTTCCAATCACTTTCTCATGTGTTTTCTCAGTAAAACATGTAGTCTAATTTCCAAGGTATCACAGGAAAGAGCTTCACCAAATATTCCACTACCATATTACTACTAGATTGCCATCTTCCTAGCCTCTGATAAGTTTCCTTGAAGCCAGTCATCTATCTGCTTAACTCAGTGCCTCATATATTAGGTTTTGCTATGACAGCATTACACTTTAAGGTACCAATTTCTGTATAAATTAGTGTTTATTAAAAACTCCCAAATTTTGGTGAATTAACACAAATGTTTATTTTCTCATTACGCAGTTATGCAACACATTGCATGTGCTCTTTGTTAGCCAGCTATCCTGAATGGGTCTTTTCCACACAGTAAAATCAGGCACTCAGACACTTTCAGACTCATAGTTCCTCCATCCCTTGGGGTCTTCAAATCCTTTGCTGAATGATCATAATTCAATTGATAGATATGAAATTGGATATAATAAATTATGTATGAAATATTTTAGTAGTCAGGATTTAAGGTGGTATGTAACACTTCCAACAGTTTCCACTGGACAAATCTTAGTCACATGACAACCTAGCAGTAGGCTTACCATCTAATTATAAATCTTATTCACCTATGTGCCCATGAAAAAAAGGAAAAGTGGTCTTATTGAGACAACCTCTAACCAAGTTTTAGATTTTGATACTTGTTACCACATTGTCCATCAGAAATACACCAGATTACCTTTTCAGCACTGCGTGAGTTGGCCAGTTAGTAGTAGCTTTCAGCAGGGAGCCAACCAGGTCTAGGGTCCAGGAGATCTGGTCATTTCTCTATTTAGTCCTCTCCATTAACTAGCTGCTCTTGCTTTCTTATAGATGGTGGCTGGGTTCCAAGAGCAAGCATGCAAAAAAATCAGTCAGAAGTTGTATTACTGTCTATGACACAGACTTAGAAGTCACATGGCCTCACTTCTATTATAGACATAAGTACATCCATTTTTGAAGAGAGGGAATATAGATCTTATCTCTGGACGTACAGAAAATTAAAATAATATTTTAAGAGGAGAATGTGAAATGGGAGATATCATGAGTATTTTTGGAAAATACTGTCACTTATGTTATTAAAGCAATGTCATTGATAGCTAGGTCTCAGTTCTATAAGACAATAGAAACTGTACTTTGCATCCATTTATGTTTGTTTTTCCACTATTTTCTCTTTTTCTTAAACAAATTTATTGAACAAAGCAATCTTCTTTATGAAATTTAATAAACACTATATATGTGAAAGAAGTAGTCAACCAAATTTCCTTAGAGTCACTCATTTGAGTAGATCATTATGAGAAAACATAAAATCTAGGTACAAACAGAATCAAAACATTTTTCTTTTATATTTGATATCTTTTGAAATTTTTTATTTTATACATTTTATATCTCTGTATTGTGATTTCTATATTCTTTCTTGCTATAATAGATGAAATAATTCAATATCAGTTAAGCCATAATTTTTTCTATTATTGAGCAGGTATAACCAAAATAATAATTTGAAAAGATAAAATATAAATCAAATTTATATTAAAGATCATTTTCTTATTGACAGAGCACACATAATTATATATAATATTGTATATACATTGTTAACAGGAGGAGAAAAGCAAGTATTCATTTTCTTAAAACAAACACAAAAGAGGCCAAGAGATGTGATAATCATATCTTAAGGGATAGAAGATAAGCTTTTTAGATATTGTTTGTATATTTACATAATTCAATATAAGTGTAAGTTCCATTAACTGTTGTATGTGTTTCAGGAATTCTGTTACATATTTTTTAGATATTGTTCATTTGATTCACATAACAGGCACTTCCTATTATCCTCATTTTACAGGTGAAGATAGTGATATTCATTTAGTTTGAGTAGCTGGCCTACAGTGGGAGATTCAGGGTACAGCTAAGGTTTGTCTAAGTCCAAGGTTAATTCAGTTTTCACTGTAAGTATTCCATCCTGTTTCCCCTGGGAAGACAAGAAGTGACTGCTGTGGCAGGTGTTCTGACCACAGAATGATTTCTGACAGTTTGACATCAACAGAGAACCAAACACTGCAGAATGAAACATTGAAAACCAAATGACAGTCGGGGACAACTTATGTTAAAGGAAAACTTTCCAACTCAGCTCAAATGACTCACTGTATTACAACCCAGATGAATAACTAATACCGAAAATATTTTTTTCCAAAAAAGTATGTAATGGAATTCAGACATATTTTCATATCTATAATCCATCCATCTATCCATCCATTTATCCATACATCCATCCTTTCTCTGTTTTCTCCATACATCATCATTTATCTGTATAAACTTTGATTACAGGGAAAATAAATTAGGTGACAAGCCAGGTGACCTAGGACCCAGGTCATTCAGTCACATCCATAATGAAAGCCTTTCAATTTATCACCCTATTACTGAACCCCATCCTCATCCCTTACTCTACCACTTACTCTATTTCCCATTCTCTGCCCTAGTTGTTATTTTAAAAATGCTGAGGACATTCATTGTTAGTTTTAGGAGTTAACTCAAAATGTCTACTTAATGTGTTAAAATAACTTATTTCTTTTTCTTTTTTTAAATTCTATTTTTCTACAAGGGTGTCATTAATTAAACATCCATAGCAAAAAAAAAAAAATAGCACCTTGGAGATTACACTTCAAGAAAGTTCTACAGACATTGTCAGAAAAATATTTCCCCCACTGTGCACGTGACTCTACAAACTTGTTTGTATTTTGAGAAATAAAAGCATTATTAAAAAACTAATATTAGTTGTAGTTCTATTATCATTGCATAGATTATTTACATAAATTAGACCATTCTTAGAACTTTTTCCAAACATCAAAATTTGTAAATCTTTCTAAAATAACCCATTTTAGTCAACATATTAACATAGAGAATTCATGGAATTTTAATGGAATATACAAATTATTGTCATTACATGTCACAAGTAGGAACTCAAAACACGAATTTTCCATTCAAACTGTTCCCTATTTAAAGATGAATTCAGATTAGGCATACGTAGCACATGATTAGGCATGTAACACTTGTTTTTCTTTTTTTCATTAATATTTACTAAATGTTTACCTCCTCAAGGAAAAGAATATTTATCTAATTTGTGTTAGGCAAAGTTCATTTGAATCTGGTCTTCTCCGTCATGTAAATCCCAAGAGTGTTCAAAATACTTTGCACTTGAAGTCAATGGAAACCAATTTGCCCAACTTCTCCTATTCTTATTAATCTTGATTGGATTTTGGATGAGGTTGGATTTTTAACTTTTTCTTGAGACTAATTAGATAGTGGGAGGAAAATGACATTGTGGATGTGTGTTCTATGACAGTATTTTTTCTTTGTTTCTGTCCTAGATATTAGCCCATTAATTCTTCATGATAATTCTGGCAGATAGAGTGTGTTAGGTCAAGTTAGAATATGAGGAAACTGAATCTCAGGAAGCTTAGAAAATGTAAGATACTTTCCCTAGCTACATAGTTAAAAAAATGTAGTTTCAACAATTTAAATTCATGACCAGCTTTAAGTTAGATGTCAGACAATATAAATCAATTCTGTAAAATATGTGATCTAAAATTTTCTACCTAGATTCAATATAAAACTATGTTTCATTAAATTGCCATTTGTAATACACAATATGTATTTTATGTTTATACTTATCAAAATATCATTTTTTTCTCATTTTAATTCACCCTGAATAATTGCAGCATAATTTTTATAAAGTTTAGATTATTACAGCTTCAAAATCCTTTAAATATACTTATAACCCTTAATTATTGAAATTCTATAGGAGTTTACCTATTTTAGACTTATGAAATTCCTTGAAAGCAGCATAATTGTTTATTTTTAAACGTGTTCAACTAAGACGGAGGAAAAAAATGGTTGCTTTCTTGGATGAGTTTGTCAAATTCTGTTTTGCACCATAATGAAACTGTTATCATTATTTTTTTCTCTCAATTTGTCACTCGTCAATCATTCACTATTTTTTTGCTTCATATTGTCACATCACTCACTGCACTGCTATTCTCATTAGGCTCATCCAAATGATATATTACTCTGTGAAAGGTTGAGCTTTCAGTCTTCCTTCTTACCAGTGCTTCAATTGATCTTTTACGCTTCTTCTAGTCATTCTTGAGAAACTGGTCTTATCACCACCAAGCTCCATGTGTATGTCCTCAGTCCACATGGGCTTTCCTCTGTATTATTCATCTAAAGCAAAAGCAAACAAAACTACTTGCTGTTTAAAAGAGGAAATTCATTACTTTTAATTTAAATGAATCATGGCCTAATAAGAACAGCATATGCATGGAGCAGAATTGTTTCTCATCTTATGACTGCAATGGCAGAAGATCAAGGAACTGCTCAGCAGTCTCTCTTGCCTGGCCTGTACAGTCATTGATAGTCCAGCATCCAGGCCTGAAGTCAAACATTAAAAGGAATTTTCTGCAGAAAACATGAGATGATATAGATATCTACATCTCTCCTGATCTTTGAGGGCTCTTGCCAGCATCTTTTATGGGTATTTTTGTTCATATTAGGTCCAGAGTTTCTTCAGAACTGAAAATCTACCTCTCAATACTGTCTTTAACCACATACTCACGGTCAATTTCAATCATTTGAAAATATTATAATCACTTATTTACAATCAATGTGGGAGTAGTGGAGTCAGTTAGTGGGTAGATTTCTTGTAATAGGGCAACAAGAAATCTGGAATTAATACCAAAAGCCATCAAAGATAGAGGGAAGTTTATCAAAGGACAAAGGCTTCAATGGAGATATTATGTTTATGTCTTTAAAATCCGCTGCTTCGGATGCCTTTCTCTCACTCCTTCCACCTACCAAAGTGCTGTCCATTCTTCAAGGGATATTAAAGCTTCAAAAATTCTTTTTGAAGTTACACTTTGGAAGAAAACCTGACTCCTTCTCTGCTGGCATGATTATTGCCCCCTTTCCTTGTATTGTCTTGTCACATATTTCCCATTTCTATCAGAAGAATCCCTCACCAGCATTGTTTTAGTTGTTTACGTGTCTGATTCACTCACTAGATCATAGAGGAACTATATAAAAATTGATTTTTCTGTTTAATCTCCCTTTGCACCTAGTGCAGTGCCTGCATGGAAGAGAAACTCAATAAACGTTTGTTGAACTGACCTGAAGTATCAAAGCTGTTGTTTGAATGTGGTCAGACTGAAAGCTCACAGTGTAATTTGATCCTGATTCATAACATTAAAGGTGCTTGCATCTAAACCCTGAACTCTGCCTTCTGATAAAGATTTCTGCAATTACTATAGAAGAGTGTGTGCATGTACATGTGTGTGCACATCTTCTATTTAAAAATCATTCTAATGTAATTTTAATGATTAAATAGATTTCCTATGAAATAACAAGTGAGGATTTTTTTAGTAAATTTTATAGGATACATAACCAAAGTGAGCGTTCTACTTCAAAAAAGTTCCCTTGGGGAAACACAATTTATTCCATTTCACTGTCTTTGCTTGGAGCAGTTTTGGAATGGAATTCCCCTTAAGAATTTGCCTTTTAAAAAGAAAAAGAATTTGCCCTTAGAATTCACTGTAGAAGAAGATTGTCAACCTCATTACTTTGTAGTCATAAGACATGCTCTCTTATCCTGAACCTTCGTTTTCTCTTCTTTTCTCTTCCTCTGTCCTAATTTTTTGATGTTAAGTTCTACCATTTCCTCTTTATACTTCATTGTATACCTAAAGTAGATGATGGGGCAATGAATGCAACAAACCACCACTATAGTACGTGTATACCTATGTAACAAACCTGCACGATCTGCACATGTAACCCAGAACTTAAAGTATTATAAAAAAATAAAAAATAATAATAATTAAAAAAAAACACAGCCACTCAGAGAAGAGGTAAATGTAGTAGGCTTAGGAAGGCTGTTGTAAAGCATGTAATGCATAGAATAACAATTAGAAATGTCACCACTTTGGGACCATTTATGATTAATTAAACACCTTGATAAGAGTACTCCAGTTTGAGATTCCTTATCCACCATCTTTAGACTGCCCTATTTATTGGGAAGTTTCTTTATACTTTTCACTTTTCTCTCACTTCATACATTTTGTAAAATTTTTGCTATGCCTGCTCTTTGACTATTGAGCAATGAATACTATTGGAGACCCAAAAATATGCTGCTCAGGTATTTTGATTATTTTGAGGCAAAGACACCTGAAAAACAGCAAATATTGGGAAAGGCTCTCCAAACTCCCCTTATCTGCCTAAAGACAGGGCCTCCAAAAGGAATTCAATTATCTCCTCCTTAGGGATTTCATTGACCAGAGAAGATTGACTCATCACAGGTGAGGAGCCCCTAATGAGCCCCTCGATTTTGACTGTCCGACAGGTTATTCCTCCCCACTGCACAGACAAAACCAATTCACTGAGGCCATGGTATGCCGGTAGATAGTTTAGTTAATATTAGGCTATTCATGCAGGACACAGAGTTATTGTTCAAATCAGTCTCACTAAAGGCTCAGCAGTTAGGGGTTTTCAAGGATAGTGTGGTGAGCAGGGGACTAGGAAATGGTGCTGATGTCTGGTTGGGGATGCAATCATAGGGATGTGGAAAATGGTCTTTGTGCTCAGAGTCCACCTCTGGATGGGGGGGCCACAGAGAGAGTTGAGTTATGAGTCTGGGTGGGGTTAGTCAGTTGCTAGAAGGCAAAAGTCTGAAAAACATTTCAAAATACCAATCTTAAGTTCTACAATACTGATGCTATCTATGGGAGCAATTGGGGAAATTACAAATTTTGTGACCTCTGGCCACATGACTCCTGAGCAGTAATGGATTATAGATCTTATGCCCACATTTTACCAGAATCCAGCTCCTCTCAGAATCCTAAACTTGTGGCTTTTCATTTGTCTTATAAGGGTGGTTTCAGCCTCTGAACAGGAGGGGATTAATTCTAGGGAGGGACTATTATCCTCCTTGCTTCAAAGTTAAACTACATACTAAGAGACGTGAAAACATTGTCACAGACTAGCATATCATCTCTCTTGTCTTCTGAGGGCCCATTCGTTTTTCCTCAAAATCATTTGTTCTTCCACAAGCAGCTTGTATTCCCTCCCCATCCCCTTACTGAGATGCTACATAAACTCTCATATTTCATTACATTTTTGGGGTATTTTTTTTCTTCTGATGCTCCCATGCATATAATTTTAAAATTTAATACATTTGTATACTTTTTCTCCTGTTAATATTCCTGTTGCTTGTTTTATAGACCCTATGATTTTATAGACCCAGCTATTGAACCTAGGATATTAGAGAATATCCTTCCTTCCCCTACAATATCAAAATACCCATTAGGTACTATATTTTCTGATGCATATGATCATGTGCTGAAGGTGGTAAAGCATCCATAACCAAAAAAACAAAAACTATCTTCTTGGGAAAAAAGGCAACAGTCCTAGTAGTAAGCTGGATTCATACTTTGTCTCCTAATAACACTTATTTAACATTCCTCAAAAAATAATGCAGTGATTATAATGATGAATTAGGAAAGAACAGAAAAATAGGATTGGACTGTAAACATTTTTTGAGGAATTATTAGATTTCTTGTAACCTATATAAGCCTTGGTGCATCATTGAGAGGTCTAAAACATATTTCCAGTATCTTGAGCAACTCGTTGGCTTGTGAAGAAAATAAAATATGTTCAATGAGATTACTTGTGTTGTTTTTCAAGGTAACTTGATGCCACATTGGATTATGATAACCAACGAGGAAGGAGTTCCTGTCTATAAAGGGGTTCTTATAAATTATGCAGCTAAATTATCTATCCTAAGCTTAAACATTTTATGTAGTAACCCTCCCTGTGGTCATTGAAATTTTACTTGAAAAAACTCCCCAAATGAACCATTTGACCTTGACCTTTTCACAGTTTTAACTTTTAGATATATTTTTCTCTCTTAAGTCAAAATTTATTTCCCGATCTTAATGCCACATGTGCACACATACAGGCCAATTCTTTTTCCATTTGAAATTTCATTAGATTATTTTAATGACAGCTACTGATTTGTATTATTTCAGTCTTGATTTGGGCAGACTAGCCATGATCAGCCCTCTTAAGTATTTTTTATAAACCATAATATTAAGTTTATTCACTCATTCATCAAATATTTATTGAGCATCTATTATATACCAGATACTGTCCTAGGAACTTAAATACAAACATAAATAAGATAAATAATCTCTCTTCATGAAACTTGTATTCCATTTGGAAGTAATAGAAAATAATCATACATACATACATGCATATATATATGCGCAAGATCATTTTAGATGGCATAGAAAAACTGTCTTTACAAAATACAAAACACAATATTGACATAGAGATTACTAGGTATAGTAAGTTAGATATTGAAGAGGGTGTAATTTTGGATAAGGATACAATACCCTTACACCCTACATGTACTGACTCTAGATTTATTTTCAATTATCAAATATAAAAATCTCCTGTAGGGTATAAGGATATTGTACAAATTAAGTCAAGAATAAACAAGGTCACACTAGGAAGTAGTTTATCATGAATTTTAGGGACTTTGATGTATATGTAGGAGAAGCCATTGGAGATTCTCAAGCAGGAGAAATATATAATTTAATTCATTTTTTTAAAAAAAAGAATCAACCTACCATGAAGATAATAAACAGTGGAGCACAAAGGTGAAAGTAAGAAAGACCATTTGGGGGGGCAATTGCAATGGGTTATGAAAGAGATAATAGAAGCCTGGATGAAGGTGGTAACAGTGAAGATAACAGATACGTAATATCTATAGTAGTGGGAAATAGATCATTTAAGATAGATTGGCAAAGAGTCAACAAGTCTTGCTGATGAGTTGTAGTTCCAAGTGACAGGAAAAACAAGGAAAGGAATAAGAGTGATTTCTGGAAATTGGACTTGATCAAAGGGAGACAGTGCAGTGTGGCATTTACTGAGATGCAGAAGACTGGTGAAAGGGAACATTTAGAAAGGTGTAGGACAAGGAGGAAAGAACAGTTATCTTTGAAACATGCTAGATTTGCAAAACTTATTAGAAATCTAAGTGGAGATGCCTCACAGGCAGGTAGATAATGAGAGATGCCATGGGTTTTAAATGTAAAATTGGGAATCAGAAGTATGCCAGGTACTTCTGAGTCATGAGACTGCCTTTGATCATCAATAAGTCAATGTATAGGCAGAAAAAGACACGAGACTGTAGTCAAAAGCTTTGGAACTTTAAGGTTTAGAATACATCCACAAGAAGAGAAACAAGCCAACACAACTGAGACGACAGGGGGAACTAAGACAGTAGTCTAAAAGCCAAGCAGGATGTCAGCTTTGCTGAATATTTCCAAGAGATCAAATAAGATGAAAACAAAGTTTTCAATATAAGATTTGAAGGTCACTGATATTCTAGAAAAAAATAGTTTTTTTTTTAAATAATGAGAGAAATACCTGTTACAAGTCAGTCGCAGAGAGAACAGAAGGTGATGTACTGGTGTCACTGCATATCTCTTTTGTGAACTATCACTTTTATCAAGTTTTACTGTGAAGGAAAGCTGAAAAATAGAAAGTCATGTGAGTGGCACATGGAATCAGGGAACCTTGTTTTTTGTTTTTAATGAAAAAATTTTCAAACATACAATAATCAACAGAAAGGGAAAAACATAATGTAGGAGAAGGAGAAACATAATTCCTTGAATAAAGTTCTTGAAAAGACAAATACTAATATTATGAAGGGTTCAGGCCAGCTGTGATGGCTCACACCTATAATCCCAACATTTTGGGAGGCCAAGGCAGGAGGATCACTTGCGGCTAGGAGCTCAAGATCAGTCTGGGAAACATAGTAGGACCCTGTCTCAACAAAAAATTTAAAATTAACCAGACACGGTTGTGTGCCCGAAATCCTAGCTACTTGGAGGCGGAGGCAGGAGCATCTCTTGAGCCAAGGAGTTTGAGGCTGAAGTGAGCTACGATTGTGTCACCACAGTCTAGCCTGGGTGACAGACCAAGATCTTGTCTGTAAAAATGGGGGTAGACCCCTTGTTTTATTGCTCACAACCCTATCACTATCCTTAAAGATGACTTCACTCACTACCCTGCCTCCTAACCTATGCACAATAAGTACACACGTTTCTGGACATTTGGGGCCTTGCCAGACTCTGCTTATAGGTGACG
>CAUYLG010040136.1:0-30760 GCA_963573385.1 Cacajao melanocephalus | reverse complement strand
GAAGTTTTTTCTGTTTCTTAGTTTTCCTTTGGCGGACGCCCCTTCCCCGCACAGCTGGACCTTCCCGGTTCAGCTGTGCTTACTGTGAAACTCTCAGTCCTCAGCACTTCCAATTGCTGTTCTCCTTGTGGGGTTGGGACCAGCCGAGCTGGACTCAAAGGGCACCTCGTCCCGTATACTCCGCGCTGAGAAGCGCCGTGCCGGGGCACTGGCAAAACAGCCGTGCCAGCCAAAAAAGTCACGCTGGCGACCCGTGTGGCTCCTCTGCCGGGAATCTCCCAGTCTGTGGGCAACAAAAATTCGTCTGAAAGTGCGGCGTCCACTTGCTCTCTGCGCTTTCACTGGGAGCTACAATCCTGAGCTGTTGTTAATCGGCCATCTTGGATCTCTCTCCGTGAAATGCTTCTTAAACATAAGTGTGTAAGGGTTTCCCCATCTTGATAGTTTCTAGAAGAAAAAAAAAAACAAAAAACACTTTTTATTGCCATGATGTTGGGATAACCTGCCTCTGGTTTTTCTTCCTATCTCAGCTTTTTCAATTTGATTTAGAAATTCTCTTTCATCTACCCTATCTTTCTGGCTTGCAGCAATATACAATCCAAGGATTTTTAAAGGGATCATCCATTCTCTCTTTTGCAAAAATTCTAGTATATTTTGGTTTATTATCTAGTAAAACATTTCTAATTCTAGTACAACATTTTAAAATACTCATATATTGAATTCTTTATGCTGTTGTTAAAATTTAGTTTAACTCCTATCTTTCCATACAGCTTCTTAAAAGTCAACCAACTCTAATTTTTTCCATTCTTAAAATATACTATACTGGCCTTATCATGACTATCATGTTTTTTTCCAACAAAACACTTTAATAATGACTTAATTATATATTTGCTTAATTATTGCATGTTGGTAAATGTTGCAATCATTATTGCATGTTTCTTTTCAATTCTGTTATGACAAAAAAAAAAAAAGAGTTCTATGTGTTCTTTGTATTCCCAATAGAATTGATCCTCTGCTTAGTAAATAGTAGGCATTCAAATATTTGTTGAATTAAAATGAATCTCCAGTTCCACAAAGACAGACAATTATCTAGTGGAGAGAGCCACTCTTTGACATAAATATTTGAACAAACTTTTTCATACCTCTTCTATTTAATGAATTTATTTTTTATTTATATTTTCTTTATTTCTTCTTGCTATAACTAACTCAGTGTTTTATTGTCAAAGTTGTCAGGAAAGTTTAAGCTTTAGAATATAGTTGCATAATTTAAAACTCTATTCTATTTTTGTTTTCTTGAATTATTTTATAAATAGCTCCAAACATTTTTAGCCAAATTAATAAAATGCTATTATTTTTTCTCTGTTTCAAAAGAGAAAAAAATGGGAAAATAAGATAAATAGAGTTTAGATCCCAGTCTACTAGCTGCTACTTGTATATTTGTTTGTGATTAATTATTTATGATTAATGGATCATATTTCCCAAAAGTCCAGTTGCCTGGAAGGTAGAATTTGGGTTAGTAGGTCACTGAAGGCTGAAGGCTATAAGAACTAAACATTTTTATCAAAAGAAATCTCATAAATTATAAATTTAAAATAAATCCTGATTCATTGCAGGTAGTCTCTAGAATAAAAAACATACCAAGGTATCTTATTAGTTTTCACTTAAAACCTAATATTTTATATTAATACATTTTTAAAAATAAAGGTAACCAATCATATGTATAATTTATTTTTTTTTGATAGACATCAATTTACAGATATAGTTCCTTCACATCTACATCATTTTTGTGCTATTGCTTAACAGGTGAAAGAAAAAGCACATACACTGTGTAAATTGAAACTTTAGAACAGCTATTTGCAAGCTGTGAAATACTGCCTTTGTTTTTTCCATATCTGTGAATTGATTAAAGCTTGAGGCTGACTTTTCAAAATATTAAAATTTTTTATATTTTATTTATTTTAATATTACTTTCTCTCATACACACAGACATACATACTTATATAAATATCCTCTATTTTTAAACAAAGTAGTTACATTTTTCCCTTAAATTGGAGAAGATTATCTTCCCTAAAATTGATATTTCTGGATCTCAGATTCCCCTCTTGAATTTTATGCCTTTTCTTTCATGCTACGTTTACAATGAACACAAAAATTTCTCTTTCTTAAGTTTTGTCATACATTTTACTTTTATTTTTCCATTCTCCATGTTTTCATCCACCTAAAGAAGAATTGCTATTTACCAGATTTATCTAAAATACTTTCTCTTTCCAAACCCATACTGAAATACTTCATAAAGGGTTCACATTAAATTAAAAAAAAATAAACCTGAAAGTATATATGTCTTCTGTTGTAATGAGAATGATTTGACTGGCAAGAAATTTTAGAATTTGTTAAAATATCTATATCAGGATCAAATCTTACTGAACTTTGAATAAATCTGCTATATGAGAAGTTTGTCCATATTTGAGATAACTATTTGGCAGGCATGGGAAATGTTTGAATGTGGGGAAGAACAATTCGTGATAGGCCAAAGTTTTTTGTTGACTGGAAATTCTGTACCTTTGAGAATTAACTAATGGAAGGCTCCCAGGTGATCTTATTTACTCATGTTTCCAGGGGAGTTTATCCATAAACCACAGAGAATTTAACACACAAGATGCAGAGTTTTTATGCCATGTAAGAGACGTAAGAAGTCCTACCTCTTGTAAAGACTGTTCAGCCATCAAGCTAGACATTTTGGAGACAAGACAGAAATAGATTCATGGTGACTTTGATGACCTTAGTAAGTTTCAGTATAACAAAAGATATTGGAATCATTGTATTTTAATTTCTCCAGCCATAAAATTGATTCAATCTAACCATGGTACTTAATTAATTGATTTATTTTGAGAAGTAAGAAAGATTAATTTATGTAAAAATATTTTTTAAAATATAATAACATTTCACTTATATGTCCTTTGTTGATAATAATTATTATTGGTCATGTATTTAAAAATAAAGGCTATGAGCTACGAGTGGAAAAAAGAGTGACAGAAAGGTCAAGCAAAGAATAAAACCAGGTACAATTATGAGAGGTTCACAGATGATCATGAAGAAGCCACGGTAGAAATAAAGGAGAGAAGACTTTGAAATGTACAGCATTAGCTCAGAAAGAGTTTGAATGCTAGACAGAATTATTCCTATTTTATTTCATGTGTAATAACAAGCTGTATGTCTATTAAAAGAACCACAGTAAAATAAAAATAGATTGTGAGCTAGAATAAAAAATAATATTTTTGCATTACTTTGATGATATTACTGACATAATGCAGGAGACTTTAGTTGTGAAGATAAGCTTCAACTAAGTGTTTCAATGTCTTGTAATTTCTTGATTATTTTCATTCATTTGGATGAGGATAGCTAGAATTTGGAGTGCAATCTGTTTCCACGAAGCAAAGCAAAGCTGATTGACCTTTAATGCAATTCAACCTATGAGTTTGCCTCATTAGTTACATATTTAAGCTAAATAAGCTGGTGTATTTATCTAGTGTAATTGCCTTGCAGTAAAAAATTTAAAGTAAAAAAGGTATAGTCAACTTCATCAGATTTCTTGTGATATAGTTCCAGCACAAGATAATTAATTTTAGGGTTACTATACATTTTGTTTTTATATGGTTTTCTCCTCCAAAACACTTAGAAAACTTGCCTTCTATGAAATATAGCTTGACATGTCGAAATATCTTTTGAAAAAAAATTTCATTTTTAGTAAACTTAAGAATTATAATATCAAATATCAATAATGTATACATCCCAAGTAGCTTACATTTTTTTTCACCTGCAGATGAGCTATAAATTTCTGTAAGTGCACTAATATTTCTGACTTGTCTGGGTTAAATGATGGGTCATATATTAAACACATAATCAGGTGATTAGGAAGTATTACACAGTAAAATCTGAAATAAGTAGACTATAGTAGGTGCAATATTAATGCTATGCTGAAACTGAACATTAATATTTATTAACTGAATGAAAGCATAATAAAAAACATATTTACCATTTACTGATCAGCAACTATGCCCATTGCAGTGTATTAGAGACTTCAGCTACAAATAACTATCAGTGAGGATGGTGTTTATTTCCACATTTTACAGGTAAGTAAAAGTCTCAGGGAGATGAAGTATTGTTATTACCCCACCCACTCCATGAATGTAAGAATCACAATTTAGAAGCAGACTTGATTAATACAAATTCAAAATTCATACCATTTTGATGTTTTCTGAGAGTCAAAGATATAGCATTCACCTCACTAAAATGAATACATATAAAAGTTATTAATGTATTTAATCACATGTAAATATTGACTATAATATGTGGCTATTACTGTATACATCCAAATACAATAACAAAACATGGTATCAGGAGAAATGGCTGTGAAACTGCAGGTGGTTTTATAGTGGGGAGAGAGGCCCAGTCAGAAGGCATATGGACCTGGAGTCCTAGAATGCTGATCTGATTACCAACAAGTTATTGCTACTTCTTCTGTTTGGTATATTTTGATCATATGTAATATTTCAGTTGTAAAAAGAATGTGTCTACTGGTTCCATCACAAACTACTGGCATTATCTTCAGTGAATTTTATCTATATTTTCTCATTCTAAAATTAGGAATAATCCGTGTCTACTTCAAGGGTATGCTGAGGGTTAAGTGACATAACATAAGCAGAATACTTAAAAAGTGCTAGCTACAATGTAAGTGCTCAAAGACATGACTAATTTTCGTTGTTAATATATTATTATTCCTAGCTATTTATTATTATATTACACTCTTGCAAAGTATTTTTACTCTTTATTACAAAAAGAGTGAAATATCAATTCATGTTTTCATTAATTTTCAATATGATTGATATGCAAATTCTTATTTTCACCCATTTCCCAAATGCCTACTTTCGTACAAATATTCAACAACTATATCTAGTTTCTAGATTATTAAGAATGATACAAAATATTTCTGAAATGTGCTGACCTAAAAAGTTTTGATGCATCAGAATATTGGTAAGTAAATGTATAATATAGACAAGTCTATTAAAAAAATTCTTAGAAAGTAATTATGCAACTTTATAACAGCATCAAGTCTGACCAATACTATTTCCTTGATTCTGTTAATTTACTTTCAATAACAAAGAATGAAAAAAAGACACAAAACTGTAGTATTTTGACTCAGCCATTAGTACAAAGGGAAAAGTTTAGTTTTGGTTAAGTTCAGAAGAAACAAAATGCACTCAAGATTCATGAACCATGGAAGAGAGCACAGTTATTTCTCTCATCAAAAACTTCTAAGCCAATTTTTGTGATTAGGGCACATCCAGTATGATTTTGTTTGCTTGTTTTTGACATCCCAACAGTTTGGAACCAAGGCCTTTATTCACTCAGGCATTTTCTCCTGTTCTCAAGGCAGGTTGGACATTGTTCTGGAGGCCCACAGCCCAGAGGCACAGCGCCAGCACTCAAGTAATCATGTGAGCCAACACAAACACAGGATTACAAACTTTATAACGCTTAAGTGTTACAAGTGGCAGTTGTTAAACAGGAATAGTACAGCTATGAAAAAATGTAATAGAAAGGATTGATTAAACCATGATGTAGTAAGTACAGGGCAACATGAAAATATACTGGCCACTGAGGGGTAAAATAGAGAGGATCTGTGATTACTTTATCAGTTAGCAATGTTTTGTTACTTGTTTTGGATAAGCTTTTTAGCCAAGGTTCCTCAGCCTTGGCAATCCTGACACTTTGGGCTGGATCATCTTTTGTTGTGAGGGCTGTCCTGTGAATTGCGGAGTGTTTAGCACCATGCCTAGCCTCTACCCTCTAGATCACATTAGCACTCAGCTGTGACAACCAAAAATATCTCCAGACATTGCCAAATATTCTCTTGGGGAAAACTTCTCCTCTAATAAATTGTGAATCAATGGGCTAAAATAGCAAAAAACAAAACGTACAGTGGCTGGTACCACTAGAATCTATTTTGCTCACAGGAAGAGGCTGCTGCTTCTATTGGTTCATTAAGGACTCTAAGATTGTCTTGCATTTTCTCATTCTTATGCTTAACGTCAAGCATTATGTCCACATTTGAGGAAAAGGAAAAAAGAAAAAGAAGCTAAGGTACAGTGTGGCCGTGCCTGTCCCTTATAAGGAAAACCAACATTTTCCCTTGCCTTGCACATCAGCCTAATTTTATTAAGTTCTCATGGGTGGGAACTGTGTCTTACAGGCATTCCTAGTTCCTAGAGAAACTGACTCTCTTTCCTATGTCTCTGTCATGGATGGAGAACAGATAAATGGGCTTTTGGAATAGATATTGTGTCACTGACCAAGTGCCAGCCATGCTTTCTAGTAACTTCTAAAAATTTCTCTTATAAAAAATATTTATTTTTAGTTATGGATTTGGTTTTTTTCCAACTATATATATATATATATGTTCTTATTCTCTACTATATAAATAATATATTTTAAGTATCTAGTTTTACTTGTGATAATTTATCAAGTTAGTGGACAGATGTCTTTTGACTCTATACTAACATATCGTATAAGCCCATATGTATATTATATGTCTATGGGTACTCTTATTCAGATGATATTCTTCAACCATCCAGATGAATCACCACCTTTGTTTTGCCATGTTTGTTTTTTGACACTTACTCTATTCTTATCATTTCGACATTACAGGGATATACATCATATTTTCTTCTTATTACTAAGTTTTAAGCACTTAACTGCAAAGCATCTTCTCATATATTGAAGTTTCAGACATGTCTCACAGTAAGAGGTCAATATTATTTATGGAATAAATAAATAAATAGAAAAGTCTAGTATGGTTGACTGACAATTATGGTGAAAAAATTTTTAATGTATTTATTCTTTTAAGACGTGCATGGCACTACAGTGTTGAATCTTAGTGGTACCATCTCATATTATCAAAAGCTTTTCATAGACCATCTAATCGTAAATAACACCAAATTCAGAAAAAAAGAAACAAAGTTACATGTGGATAGAGGATGTCTTGTAATATATTGGTGCCCTCTTAATTAAAGAAGATCAGTGAATATGCAAATGCCACTCACACCAGAAGGTAACGGTGCTGTCAAATAAAGCAACCATTTAGAATGGATATAAAAGATTCATGCTTTCACCAGCCTTTACCACTCAACTTTCTCTCCCACTCTTTATGGAGTGATGGGAAAAAAACTGAGCAATAAATCAATCAAAATGATCCAGTGCGATGTAATACAAACATTCCTGATTTCCCTCCTTCTTTTGTTTCTTATTTATTAGGGGAAAGACAGTTTCTTTTCAGGTGTGTAACCCTGAGCATCCCGCTATTAGGTTTGTCTTACAAACCCTGGTGCTGGTTTGAGAAGCAGAAACAGCCTCTGCCGGAATCAAGGTGTTGACAGAGGAATATCTTGTACAATTGATTCTTCAGCTGATAGACTTTCTTTAGCTGCCTTTCATCTCCCAAAGGGAAATGGCATAAGGCCACAAACCCAGAAATAAAAATAGACTTCAGGAAAATTTAAAAAAACACAGCACCTCATTCTGCAGTAACTTGTATTTTTGGTTCTATGGATGTTCTTGAAATATACTAGAGACACATGTGCCCAGCTTCCTGCTGAGCCTCCGTCCTGCAGACATCTGAGCAAAAGCTGTTGCTGTCAGGGATTTTTCCTAGTCTTCTCAGAAGTTCACTCCTGCACAGTAGGGTCTTAGAGGAAAAAGGATTAAAGTCTACTTATGTAGTCTGAAATATATGGATGTAGAACCTTGTCAAAATACATGTCTCTGACTAGAAAGGCAGCTGGCATTAATACAATTAACATACAAGGAGAATTACTTTTGAGCAATGGTTTTCAGTCTATTTATTCTTCTCTGACACATAAACAGAAAATACTCGTATATGTACATCACCCAAAGTTACATTGAATATCCAGCCAGAGAGTAATATGATTAATAGTCTCCAATTCATTCTTATTTAAAAAAAGGTAAAATGTTGCAACTTTTTGATGTTTTTGTTCTTAGGAACAAATGGCATGTCTTTTATTTCACCATTACCTGATATATCAGTGAGTTGTGACACTTGGGTGAGAATTTCTGATACAGAGGGCAATATCTTGAAGTTACTTCAGAAAAAATGCTATTCTAGTTACTTCCTGAAACCACAATTGCCCTGGGCAACTCTTGGTGGCAGCTCCTGCTTTATTTTTATTGTAAGAAATATCAGACAGGCATTTTTCTTTCATTCCTTCCTCTGGACCTTTGGAGAAGTATACTTTGCCAACCCTTTCGGAAGTCAGAATCTGCGTGTTCTCTAGTTCCCTTGGTTTTATGACCCTGCAAAATAGTCATTGCTTTTAACACTCTTTTTATATTTTTGTGTCTTCTAGATTTCTCAAAGATATAAGGAGAGTGAGAGAGAGTGTGTGTGTGTGTGTGTGTGTGTGTGTGTGTGTGTGTGTTTCTCCTTGTCGTGGAGTACTTTTGTAGAGGAGAGTAGGAAAATAATTACTTTATGTTATAATCTTCCTGGATCTCACATTAGAACTTATTTTTATTTGTTATGAAAGGGGGATGCCTGTATATTAAGTAATCAGTTAATTTCACACCTATTTCCTACAGCATCTCTGTCATATATTGAGTTGCACATCTCCCTGAAACTTTCCAATTCTAATCTAGACTCAATTACTCTATTTGTGTAAGTGCCAGACTGCACTGCACTAATTACAATGTTGATATCCTTTCAATGTTGATATTTATCAGCAATTTTTGGCACTTTGCTTTTTCTTATGAATTTGTAAAATGTCTTCTGGAGTTCCAAAAAAAAGATCTATAATTTTTATTTTAATTGTACTGAAATTATACATTAATTTGGGTAGAAATGGATACTTCCCAACTCATTAACATGGTATATCTCTTCATGTATTAACATTTCTATCTTTGTCCTTCAATAATGTTTTCTAATTTTTTGACAAGAACTTTGACAGATTTGTTGCATATTTATATTAATCTTAATGCTCTTGATTCTATTAAAAATATATTCTTTTCCCAAATTTTACATTTTCTAATTGGTCATTACTGATGCATAATGATTCACTATTGTTATATGAATCATGATCTGAGAGTCCTGATATTTTTCCTTTGAATTATTATGATTTGACGTTTGACAATCTAAGATTTTTATATAAATACTTATTATATCTAGCTACTAAATAAAGTTACTCTCTTCCATCCACATACTTTTTTCTCCCTTTTTGTGCCTTTTTTAAAATTAAATCTTCAATAAAATCATTAAATACTAATTAAGTATAGTAAGATAAGCTTACAGAAGTCATAGGGAAAAAAATAGATTTCTCATGGTATGAGTATGCTGCAAACAAAATCCAACTTGAGTTAGTATTTACTTTTTAAATCATAATCTCCTCATCTGTCTTCAAGTTAATTCCACTAATTCTATCTCAGGCAATCAAGTTGCCCGAAGTTTTTATTATGGCTCATTTTTATTTTTTCTGAATATTCAGCCTCTGTTCATATCTGATCCAGTCTTTGTTACCAGCTCAAAACCTACCCAATCTCAAAAGCTTAAACTTTCTCAGACCAAGGTTCTTGCTCTCATTTAAGTTTACATAGCAATCATTTTCAGAGCAATTTTCTGAATATTAATTATGCATAACAATAGAAAAATTATTCCACTGTTATAACGTGTTATGTTTAAGATATAATTTAAATTTTTCACCTTGATATGTTGTTTCTCAAACTGAATTTTAAATGCTTTGAAGCAACCGACTGCTCACTGTATCTTCCCCACTAGTCAAAGACTGATATTTGCGGAAACATACTCATCAACTTGTGTTCATGCTTCTTCTGTGGCCCTCACAAAGCTTTCACAGTATTCTTTGAAAATGTAGGGATATTGAGCGAATACTTTTCTAACTAAAGATGTAGAATTTTTCATTATCTTCCTAGAGTAAGACTAGTAGTAGTTTTTAAATAGATAATGTACAAACTCTACATTTAAAAATATATGTTGAATATGCAATTTTTTGATGATCTAATCTAGAAATAAACAAATATCAAAATTAAGGTGGGGAATTTTTTTAAAAAGAAGGATTTAGTGCGTATGCTCATACTTTTCCTCTCAAATTGCCTCCTGTCTCAAAAGCAATTTTCATGGAAGTTTCATGTGTGTATGTATGTATGTGTGCATATGTATGTGTATGATAAATATATTTACACATACATATGTGTATGTATAAATATGTGTATGTATAAAAATACATACATATGTGTATACAGATATATTTTTTCACAGCTGATTTTCCATAATGTAACTTGATTTTACTCTATGTATTTAAAATTATTTGTCTCTTTAATATAGGAAGCAAAAATATGAAAGAATAATGTCCTAGAGGTAGGAGGATGAAAAGATCCCTATATGTTACAGACTAAATACTTATGATCCTCCACCCCAAATGCATGTGTTGAAATCTAATCCCCAATGTGATCACATTTGGTGGTGGGGCCTCTTATGGGGGTGATTATTACACAAGGACAGAACCTTTATGAATGGAATTAGTGTCCTTATAGAAGAGACTCCAGACAGCTCTCTTGTCCCTTCCACCAGGTGAAGACACAGAGAGAAGACCGCCATCTATGAACCGGACATTGAATCTACAGGTGCTTTAATTTTGGAATTCCCAGTCTCCAGACCTGTGAAAAATAAATATTTGTTGTTTAAGCTGCTCAGTTTATGAGTTTATGATATTTTTGTTATAGCATCCTGAATGGAATAAGACAGCACATAGTTAGGATTATTTTTAATGGCTTTTTGCTCCCTCTAAATACTATATTCAAGGGATTGTGGTCAATCATAAATAAATGGTTTTTAATGAAATACATTTTTTCACCTTGACTGGAAACAAAATTTTTAGTTATGTTTGAAAGAATTTAGCTTACCATTTTCAAAAGGCTAAACATAAACTCTCAGCTAAAGAGAAATTATGACTATGTGATGAATCTGCTGAAAGATACCAGAACGTTTCTCATTCATTCATGCTCTAGTTTTTAAACTAAACCCTGTTTTTTGATTTGTGCTCCAACTTCCTTTCTTTTATCATTTAAGTGAAACCTTATGACATTCAAAAGCAACTTAGAGTTCATCTTCAAACCAAAGCCATGAGAAAAAGAAAAAGTAGGTTGTCACATTCCCGACTGTGGCTGATTTAAGGGTCTATGAGCTGGTGTTTCTATTTTTCTTCCTTTATTTCAATTTCCTGGCTAGAAACTGGCATTTTCCACTTACTTCACCCTTTCTGATACTGACATATACCATGCATAAAACAGTGGCCACAATTTTGAGTCATCAATCTTCATGTAATACTAAATCTTTAAGGGTAAAGATAATATATTTAAAATTTGCTAATGAAAAAATGACAAAAATTATATCTTTTAATTTTGAGATCTAGAAAAGCTTTAGGATAATTGTACAAATTTCATAAGTATATTCTTTACTTTGAAAAAATATGAAAATTACAAACTCATCCTCAATTTCCCTCTCTCTTCCTCCTTTTTCTTCCTTTTCAGACTCCCACCATCAAACTCCTTCTAACCGTTTAGTCTTTTACGTGTGAAATGCAAAAATGAGGACCAATATGAATAATGTAGTTCAGAAATCTTTCCCCTTAATTTCCCAGGGAAAAGTAATCTACACTACATTTATTTGAGTGCGGGAAAGATGTCTCTCTATATGAGAAAATATTACATATCATAAGGTCTAAATGCTAAAGAGATTCTTATTTCTTTCCTATCCTGAACAATTAGCTTTAGCCATTCATAGATGATTCTTAACCTCCTCAACTGAGATATCCTGAGGTTTTTCCTCTTTGTTGATCACAAAGTATTTCACGGAAAGGATCTTAGATAATATCCATCCATGTACTATAGAAATTCTCTATTTTTGAGGTCTGTATAGAATGGGATGTGATGTTTCTAGCTCCTAGCTTACAAGCTTTCCCCACTTTCCTCCTTTCAATATAATTTTTGCAAATAATATCTATCATTTAAAAATTGATTTTGTGCTTTCTTTTTTATTCACCTACAATATTAGTGACCTGAATGATGTTTCCTTATGTTTTAATGGACATTTGAATTTCCTTTTTGAGCGTGTGTAAAACTTTTGTATTTTGAATGGTTAATTTATACTAATGATAACAACCCTATTTCATGCTTGTGGCAAAGATTTCTCATTTATTGAAAGCCTACTGTAATTGCTAATTTTATCTATCAATTTGGCGCTGGTACTCAGTTGTTTGGTCAAATACCAGTCTAGATGTGACTGTGAGGTATTTTTTTAGAAGTGATTAACACTTAGATTGGTAAATTTTGAGTAAAGCATATTACCCTCCATAATTGGCCTCGTCTATTCACCTGAAAACCTTAGGAGAAAAGACTGAGGTCTACTGAAAGATGGGATTTTGCCTCCAGACTGTAACTCAAGACTGCAACATCAACTCTTACCACAATTTTTAGCCTGCCCTACAGCTTTTCAACTACCTAGCCCCCAAATTGCTGTTTGCAGATGGAAAAATAATGGTTGGAGGTATGAAGTTAATGAGGCATCAGTCATAGACCAAAGACAGACAGGGGTTCTGTGTTCAGCAGAGGTCTTTACTGATTCCAAAGCTTGTGTTCTGTCTATTATCTTGCTCTGTTTGCCTTATTTTAGGCATCAGAGGTCATGGAGGTAACTTTTTTTTTAACTAAGAAAAAATAAAAATTTTGCAGGTTAGGTTACTTTTCCTTTAGTAAATAACAAATGTTTCTTGTTTGTGGGTTTTGTTTGCTTGCCTTTCCTGTTTATTTTCTGAATTAAAAATAGAATTAGTATTAAAAGAACAATTATGAGTAGCTTCCATACCTAATTATTTATTTTATACACCCACCATATGCTTTTTCAGGTACCCAGAAAATTACACAAAATGTGATCCAAAAAATTGAATTATGGAAATTTTCCCAAAGATTGAATGAACAGAGTGAGGGAAACTAATAGGAAATGGTGAAACAGTTAATTTTCTAATAAAAATAAGGAACACCAGTCTGGTTCTGAAGAAAAGAACCATCAGAGGGGTTGTCAGAGGGAACACAAAGTGATCTGCAGCTGCAGGAAATGGCTGGGGATAGGAGCTGCAACGTAAAGGAGAGGAGGGCACCTGGTCTTACATGGAAGGAGGCACGGGCATAAGTACCCCAGGTTTTCACTCCTTACACTCTCAGCACACAGATTTCTCCTACTAAACAGAAGCAAATGGTCTAAAAAGCCCAATCATTACACTCCATCAATTGGCCTGCCCTACAGCATGCAAACAGAAATGAGTAGTATGCCTTCTTGTTTGAGGGCAACTAGAGACCACTTAGCACATCACACACAAAAGAGTTTACAAAAAGAAAAACAAAACCAGGCTATTTTTGTTCTATTCTCTTAGAACTCTGTTAGTGTGATATACAAAGAATGGCTGAAATTTCCAAAGTGTATTACAAAAGTAAATAATTTAGCTGATTCCCGGAATATGTCATGAATGCCTGAAGAAAAACAGACAAATAATAATCAAACTGGAAATGGTTTCCTTTTGATAAATCACTGTTTCTGTTCTCAGTAGTTTTAGGAGTCTTGCCAGTCTTACTGGCCTTAGCTTAGCTCCTGGTAGTTTCAGCCTCACAGGTAACTTCCATGTTGGGCAGCACCACAGTGTTGGAATGAGGAAAGCTATGTCTTCTACAGACCCATAAACTGTTGTTTCCATTTCTATTTCACATGCCCAGTCTTCCCACTCACATGGCCTTTGCCCTGTGTGCAATTGCTTGTTTTGTATATCAAAGCCAGTTATAAGGAAATAATATGACACACCCACTTGTTCCGAGGTATAGATAACTATGATCATACCAAGGTGTTCTGAATTGGTGAGAAATGTCTGATGGGTGCTACAGACATGGGTGCCCCCCAAATGTCTAATGGCGGTGTGAGACATGACACAAGAGCTCTAGCTTACTGAAAGATTGTGGAACTGGTAAAGGCAGGATTAAAGAAAACACACACTTCAAGTAATTCACAGAACTTCTTTTTTTATTTTTGTTTTTCAGCCACGCTCATCAAAGCACATTTTTTCACCAAGCTAAGGATTTACCAAGCGTATTTCCACATTCATTAATTCCATTGCACTTTAGGATTACCATGAGGAAGAATTGGTGGATAGTTTCCTTCTTTTTACATACATGGAAATTCATATCTTAGAGAGGAGAAATCAGATTATGGTCACAGAGCTAGCAGGTGCTAGAACTGGTGTTTTCCACAATTTACTTAATCTGGAAATGCTATTAAATACTGTTTCACTTTTTAAAAGATTCTTACTTTCCAGCTACTGCTATAAGTCAAATAGCTATCTATAATTATATCTATGGAATTCTGTAAACAAAACATAGTTTGAAATACTGGCTTTACATCAGAATTATCTATGAATCTTTAGTATATTAAGACTCTTTGAGAGTAACACTAAGAGCCTTCCCATGTACAGTCCAGAATTTTAAGTCAGTTAACTAGAGTTCATGACAACATTTTATTGTGTGGTCATACCATAATTCATTTTCCTTCCTGAAAAAAAATATGAATAACACTATTGAAGGTGGGAGATGTGGAGTAGAAGGAAAGATTGGTAATCTAATTGAAATAGCAAGAATAAAATCTAACTTGAATTGGAGAAGCATATTTATACTCCCACTAAAATTTATCAAGCATTTTGAGAATGAATGATGAGAGCAGCATTAACAATTGACATACAAATAATATGCTGTAAGAATTTAGCTGGAAAAATATATTTTATGAGTTTTCCTTGCTTTCAAGGTTTCTGACATTTACCGTAAATCTTGAGATACATTTTTCATTCTTTATTTTCCTGTTTTCATTATTAAACATCATGGATACTTGAGGCACTACATTATGATTCATAGTAATTCCTGTTAGATTTCTTCACTGCAAAGCTGAATAAAACAAGTGTTACTTTTGAATTCTTTTAAATAAGTGAAATATTTATACTCTGCCATTATCAAAGCTTAATTTTGGGTTTTTCATAAAAATTTTACATTTCAAACCATAAATTACTTACTTAAAATTTTCTGGATGTGTATCTAGAAATGTCTTTCTTCTGTATATCAAGAAAAAGAAAGTTCACTATGGTACAATTTATTTGCAGACATTAAATCATGATTTCTTTGGACACATTTATCTACATATCAATTAGAGAGGTAATGATTCACACACTGAGTGCTTAATAAATCTGAGTTATCAACTGGGGATGTAAATATTCTACTATGCCTTTCTTGTGCTATTTCTCTAAGTTTCTCAAAAGAATTCTTACAAATTATCTGAATTTATAAAGATCTTTAAGTTTAGTAAATACTTTAACTGTTTATGATTTAACTTAATTCTGTGAATGATAAAGAAGTATTTATATATGAAAGATATAATTTCCCAATCACTTGGTAAATTAACTTTTTCTGTGAAATTACTATGCATTTATTTATCAAATATTTACAAAATGACCATTAAATGTGAGACTTAATGACATGACACTGTATATATGTCATTATGACTATTACAGAAATATTTATAAATATTTATAAAATGACCATTAAGTATGAAACTTCATGACATAGTGACACTGTATATATGTCATTACTATTATAGATAAGGAATTTAGTTTAAGTATTAGATTATGCACAATTGTGAAAGGATCTCTAGAAGTGATAGCTTGTTAAAAGGGGAAATGGAAGATCAGAGAAGGAGTCACTAACAAGTCAAGCAGAGAAGTCAAGCTCCTCTAGCTTCCAAAGTGGAAGAGGAAAATTTTATGTGACAGTCTATGGGAAGCTGTTGACTTTTTGTAGTTACCATTTCTGTTGATCCAAAGTCAAGTTCCTGGTGGTGCTCCAGAGTTTGCTATGGTGAATTGGGCTACAAGTTGGTCCAAAGGACAGTAATGACAGGAAGAAACTTACTGGACACCTCTGCATATATTCATCACCACATCTGAGTCTAACAGTGTTCATAGAGTAATGGTAATTGTCTCACTCTGCCTTCCAAAAATGCCATAACTTCCACTTTTGGCTAATTCTAACCACCTGTTAAATGGAACCATTTAAAAACCACCTTCATAATGATTATTTCACTTGAGAGATCAAAAAGAAAGTTAGCCAGGGTAACATAATGAGAATTCGTCTCTCTATCTCTATTTCTACAAATAGAAAATTAGCCAAGCATGGTGGCACATGCCTGCCCTAGCTACTAGAAAGGCTGAGCAGGGAGTATCACCTGAAACCAAGAGTTCACGACTACAGTGAGCTATGACCGCTCCCCTCTACCCCAATGAGGGTAACAGTAAAACCACATGTCCATAAACTAAAAAGAAATTATATTTTAACCAATTTATTATTGTTTCTATTACTCATACCATATTTCATATTAGGTTCCCCAAAAGCAACTTCTAAGAACAAGATTTATTTGAGAATGATTTAATAAGTGTTCATAGGAAACTCTGGTAGAAAAGTAGGAAAATGAAACCACAAAGGAAAGGAGGTCAAGAAGAGATATGATGTCACGTAAAGCCCCATAGTGAGCAACTTTGGGTCTGTGCTAAAGGGGAGCTCTGGAGGAATGATACGTCCTATTTCCGGGTGGTCTTGATTAAGACAAAGAACCTGGAGTACTAATGTTCTTGTCTCCATCTGATGCTTATTGAGGGATGCGCATGGAAGGAATATACATATAGAAGCTTTTCCATATTCACATAATTTCAGGAAAGGCATACTCTGGAAGTTTGTGGGTAGTCCTTGAACAAAGGGAGTCATAGCTATGGCTATTGATACTGAAAGCATAGTGTTCAAGGGATCCATGGGGATGTGGCAAGAGCGTCTTTACACAAGTGACCCTAATCCTAGATAATACACTTGCTGCTATATAGAGTAGTATTTTTTAAAAGTATACCCACATAAGAACAAAGAAGAAGGAGAAACCAAAAGATCAAAGCGTAGTGGTGTTTTGTTCTTTTTAAATTTAAAAACATACAACTTATTTCTGATTTTCAAAATTTTATTGTATATGCCTATAAAAATTAAAAAAGAGAGAAAAGTAAATAATGGTGATTGGGATGAGGTGGTTAAAGCTTTTTTGCAGATGCGTTAAATAGAATTCAGGAGTTCAAGTGAGGAAATACATGCCCTATTTTACCAGTTACACAATAGTCCAGTTTCTCCAGATACTATTAGAGCTTAAATTATGACAACAGACAGTGGATATTAATGGGTTTTTTAGGACCTGAAAATATACACCATTTCCCATAATTTAATTTTCTATATGAATTACTTGATCATTTATCGCAAGTCTCTAAGAGAAAGTGAAAAAAATTTAAATGGGATCTTTGACAGTTTCATTCACCACTGGTTGATAACAAGGTTATCTTTTTTTATGGATCTTACTTATTTTAGGAGATGATATTCTGCTGATACAGGAAACTGCATCGAACAACAGAGAAAAAAAATCTAAGCATATTAATCACATTAAATGTGAAAGTGAAATTAGATACTCTTATGAAGCATATTTTAGCTTCTTATGGACTGATTTTGTAATTGGTACTTTTCATGTAAGTAATTTATTATGTCAAAACTCAAAAGAAAATGTTAAAATTCTGTAACACAATAAAAAATGTCTGCAGTATGATGGGCTGTGGTTTTAATGGGCATATAGATCATCTGTGTTATAAAGATAAATTGCTATATTCTATGTGCTATTTTGGAAGTGAGTCTGCCTAGAAGAGGAAAAATAATATGCCCATACACTATAGACAAATTATATCATTCCATTACAAAGATCTTATTGATAAATATTTTAAATATAGTTATACATGGGAAAACATTTACCAAAGATAAAATTTTACTCATGAACAAGATGACATTTATGTAGTTAGGTTTGTCTACAGAAAGTGCAGTTTTATGACTCTCTATAGAAGCTGACTTATGCTCTTTCATGTGAGGATAAATAGCTGCAATTTACTTATATCTAAAAAATGTTAAGTATGCTATAGATATCAAATGCTATATTGTTTCCTTTTAGGCAGGCACTTAAAATCTTTATTTATTTAATGCATAAGAAAATTAGGTTTATCTTATCCTCTAAATATATATATTTTAAATTTTTCCATAAGTTATTGGGGTACAGATGATATTTGGTTACATGAGTAAATTCTTTAGCAGTGATTTGTGAGATTTTGGTGCACCTATCACCCAACTTATATATACTGCACCATATTTGTATTCTATTATCTTTTGGTCCCCTTCTACCCGTCTCCCCATGTCCCCAAAGTCCATTGTATCATTTTTATGCATTTACATCCTCATAGCTTAGTTCTCACATATCAGTGAGAAAATTCAGGGTTTGGCTTTCCATTCTTGAGTTACTTAACTTAAAATAATATTCACCAATCTCATCCAGGTCGCTGGAAATGCTGTTAATTCAATTATTTTTATGGATGAGTAGTATTCCATCATGTATATATACCATAGTTTCTTTATCCACTCATTAATTGATGGGCATTTGGGTTGGATCCACGATTTTGCTGTTGTGAATTGTGCTACTATAAACATGCATGTGCAAGTATTTTTTCAAATAATGATTTATTTTCCTGTGGATAGGTACCCATTGGTGGGATTGCTGGCTCAACTGGTAGTTCTACTTTAGTTCTCTAAGGAATCTCCACGTTGTTTTCCATAGTGGTTGTAATAGTTTATATTCCCACCAGCAGTGTAGAATTGTTTCCTGATCACTGCATCCACACCAACATCTACTGTCTGTTGATTTTTTGATTATGGCCATTCATGCAGGAGTAAGCTGGTATCACCTTGTAGTTTTGATTTGCATTTCCCTGATCAATAATGATGTTGAGCATTTTTTCATATGTTTGTTGGCCATTTGTATATCTTCTTTTGAGAATTGTCTATTCATGTCCTTAGCCTGCTTTTTGATGGGATTGTTTGGGTTTCTTTTACTAATTTGTTTGAGTTTGTTGTAGATTCTGGATATTAGTCCTTTATCAGATGTATAGACTATGAAAATTTTTTTCCACTCTGTGGATTGTCTGTTTACTCTGCTGACTGTTTCTTCTGCTGTGCAAAAGCTCTTTAGTTTAATTAAGTCTCAGCTATTTATCTTTGTTTGTATTGCATTTGCTTTTGGGCTCTTGGTTATGAAATCTTTGACTAAACCAATGTCTATGAGGGTTTTTCTAATGTTACTTCTATAATTATTATAATTTCAGCTATTAGATTTAAGTTCTTAATCCATCTTGAGTTGATTTTGTATAAGGTGAGAGAATAGGATCCAGTTCAACCCCTTTTACTATAGCTGCAATATTATTAAATAAGACAAAATAGTTAGTAATATACCTAACCAAGGAGTTGAAAGACCTCTACAAGGAAAAGTACAAAACACTGCTGAAAAAAAACATAGATGACACAAACAAATGGGAACACATCCCATGTTCATGGATGGGTAGAATATACATGGTGAAAATGACCTTACTGCCAAAAACAATCAACTAATTTGGTGCAATCCCCATTAAATTACCACCATCATTCATCACGGAATTAGAAAAAACCATTCTAAAATTCATATAGAACCAAAAAAGAGCCCACATAGTCAAAGCAAGACTAAGCAAAAAAATCTAAAGGCATCACACTACCTGATTTCAAACTGTACCATAAGGACATATTTACCAAAATAGCTTGGTACTGGTATAAAAATAAACACATAAACCAATGGAACAGAATAGAGAACCTATAAATAAGCCCAAATGCTTACAACCAACTGATCTTCAACAAAGCAAACAAAAACATTAAGTGAGGAAAGGACACCCTTTTCAACAAATGGTGCTGGAATAATTGGCTAACCATGTGTAGGAGAATGTTTCCTTTTAGTAGCACATATTTTAAGAAGTTTCCAGTAAGTTAGATTAGTGTAAATTGCCCCAAAGCAGTTAATTGCTTCTGTTGGGATTTTAGTTTTGTTTTGCTTTGTTTTTGAGACAGGGTCTCCTCTGTTACCCAGGTTGGAGTGCAGTGATGAAATCACAGCACATGGCAATCTCAAACTCTGGAGCTTAAGCAAGCTCCGTCCTTAGCCTTCTGAGTAGCTGAGACCACAACTACCATACAAGGCTAATTGGGTTTGTTTGTTTGTTTGTTTTTGTAGAGACAGTATCTCACTATGTTGCACAGGATGGTTTGAACTTCCAGGCCACAGCAATTTTCCTGCCTTAGCCTCCCAAAGTACTGAGATTATAGGCATGAGCAACCATGCCAGGCCTAATTGGAATTTTTAAAATAAGATTTAAATTTGTAAAAAACAAATGACATTTCCAAAATTTCTAAAGATGTATCAACATGAATTAGAAAGTCTAATTGTAAAATTAAGATTGTGTACCAAAAGTCTTTGTGTAAAAAAAGGTCAAATATTTGGATATTGTAGAATTTAGTTTTTGTTATTCCTTGAAAGGTGATAAGATTTTATTGTTTTCAGAATGTTGCTTTACATATACTATTTTATTTAATTTTCATGAGAATCTTGCTATTTACTCATTGCAGCTATTAAAACCAGGATATTTTATTTCAAGTTATGTTTTCTTGTTGTTGGTAGCAGGGTTTAAAATTACTTGAATCATCCAAATTTGGGATTTTTTTTTTTTTTTTGAGACAGAGTCTTGCTCTGTCACCCAGACTGGAGTGCAGTGGCGTGATTTTGGCTCACTGAAACCTCAGCCTCCTGGGTTCAAGTGATTATTCAGCCTCAGCCTCCCAAGTAAGTTGGGATTTCAAGCAAGCACCACCATGCCCAGCTAATTTTTGTATTTGTAGTAGAGACGGCGTTTCACCATATTGGCCAGGCTGGTCTTGAACTTCTGATCTCAAGTGATCCACCCTCCTTGGCCTCTCAAAGTTCTGGGATTACAGGTGTGAGCCACCACACTCGGCCAAGGGATATTTTAAATTTAAAAAAACAATGTTTTCCTTGGATGTTTATTAATCTAACCTCCTTCTGCCTCTTTGTTCCCTCCTTCAAGGAATGTCTGTTGAGTGCCTATGATGTTTCAGGCATTGTTCTAGGAAATGGTAAAAACAGAACAAAACAAAAACAACAAAACAATGAAACAACAACTAAAATGGATGTATCTGCTTTCAGACAAAAAAGTTCAGCCTAATAGAGTAAATAGATGGTAATTTTCAAAAATCACAAAACCTATTTTTACCAACTGCAATATGTACCTGGCTGTGTCAAATAGGCACACAATAAAAAGATGTGCCCCACTTTATGAAGCCACAGAAAACACACCCACAGAAACATTCTGAAACATCCCTGATTCAATATGGTGGACTAGTGTGGGCATGGTGGCAAGGTAGGCAGGTGAACTAGAATGTGCAGAGCCCTTGAGGTGGCCACAGAAAGGCACATTTGAAAAACAATATGTCCTTGTGGATATCACAAAGGAATGGGTGATGGGTAACGAGCTCAAGGTAGGTCAGTAAGGAGTGACTAAGGGAAAGATTTGCCATATGCCATACTAATGATTTGCCATATGTCATACTAATGATTTTTGCCTTCATGCGAAGTGGCAGTTTAGGTGGATCATGCAAGAAGAAAGAGTTTAATTTTGAAATTGTTTTATTTCAAATGCCTTTGAGATACCAAACTGTAAATATAGAATATTCATATATATTGTCCTGAAGATCAGAACAGATCAGAAAATGTCAGTTCAATATATTGTTCTGAAGATTTGTATTAACTCTGTGTGGTTTATATTAATGGTGAGTGTTCTATTCCATCCACACTTATTTCACAAATATGTATGAGATAGAACAAGAACACATACACAGAATTAATATCAGGCTATCTTACCAGTCAATTTATTTAATGTATAAACTTCAAATTATTTTCATGAGTATACCTGTTGTGTGCTAAGAGTCATAATTAGGAGGCTTTCAGGGGGGGAAAAAGCTCTTTCCTCAATAGAATCTGCTCATCTGAGAGATGAATCCACAATTTTATATAGTTCTTAATGTTTGATATTTCTGAGCATTGATTACAGAATTTAACAGGTTTTTATATAATACATTTCTAATAGGTCATAGTTTTAAACTTCATAAAAAGTTTTGTTTGGCATTGAAAAGTAATATTTGGAAACAGATTCACAGCACTAGACCAGGTTGTGTGGGAATAATTTAAAATTTATAAGCTTATTTTACTATAATAAAATTGTTAATTAATATGTAAATATATATTAGATACCTATAACTACCTATCCTCTCTAACTCTAAAACTTCAAATATGGGAATATATGTTCACTCAAATATCTGGTTTAGAAAACATATCTTCTTAAAAAACACTTAGTTTCTTACACAGAGAGATAGGTATGAGTATCCAGAACTGTCAAAAAGTGTGCTTTCATTTGCTAAATATTAACCAGCAATGCTGAAATAATTATAACTGATTTATCCTAAGTAAATTCAGTCATATTGTACATTTAGTAAAAAAATTGACAAAAACCTCAATTTCTAGAATATAATAGATCATAGTGGGCTAATATTCATGTTGCATCTATTGGAAAAAGCTGGACCAATTTTTAAAAAATATAGAGAGATATCAGAAATCTCTGAATGAGCTAGCTATGGAAAGTATAGAACCATTACAAGGTTAGCTGAAAATTACTGACAATTTTCCCGTTTATGAGGCATTTGAGATTTTACATGTGAGTGGGGAGCTGCTTCCTGAAATTTTTACTTCTGTGATACCTTTATTTATTTATTTTTTTATCTTTTGAATTACCTAGTTAACAGTTTTACATCTGGTAAAAAAAACCTCTCAATATCAATTTATATCTGTTAAAATAACTAATGTGATTTATATCTTCTAGCTGGAGTTTGACTAACAGGTAGAATTTAATGTGTATTTAAAATGAGGAATTCTCTAAAATACATATATATATATATATATATATATATATATATAAAATAAGGAATAGTATGGAGTAAAGAAAAGACTGAAATAAATTCTGGTGGATTTCTGCAGTTGTGCATATACCCTATTGAGAACATGACACTGCTCTAAAATTAACCATACTGAATAATTATTCTGTAATTGCAGATTAATTTTCTTTGGTAAAAGTGATGGTTAATATTGAGTGTCAACTTGATTGAATTGAAGAATGCAGAGTATTGTTTTTGGGTGTGTCTGTGAGGGTGTTGTCAAAGGAGATTAACATTTGAGTCAGTGGACTGGGAGAGGTAGCCCACCCTCAATCTGGGTTGACACCATCTAATCAGTTGCCAGCCTGGCTGGGATAAAAGCAGGCAGAGAAATGTGGAAGGACTAGACTGGCTAAGTCTTCTGGCCTCCATCTTTCTCCCATGCAGGATGATTTCTGCCCATGAACATTGGACTCCAAGTTCTTTAGCTTTTGGACTCTTGGACAAAAACTAGTGTTTGGCTAGGGGCTCTCAGGCCTTGGTCCATAGACTGAAGGCTACACTGTTTGCTTTCCTATTTTTGAGGTTTTGGGACTAGGACTGGCTTCTCTGTGCCTCCTTTCAGATGGCCTATTGTGGGACTTCACCTTATGACTGTGTGAGTCAGTACTCCTTAATAAACTCTCCTTTGTATATACATCTCTCCTATTAGTCCTGGCCCTCTAGAGAATCCCTAAATAATACAATAAATATTAAGCTGAATGTTAGAGCTATCACTCATATCTAAGGCTGCTTTAGAAGGGATATATTTTCAGGTGTGTTCGTAAAAAATGTGCAAAGATGATGTAAGTAAATGGCCTATTTTGTGGTATTCTGGATGTGAAGAAAAGACAATAAAGCAATCTTATAAGAAAGTAAAATAGAAAAAAGAATTTCAAGATGTAGATGGATGTTTTAATTAATACAAACAGCTTTTGAGTCATGTTCAAAACAATATTGTAACATTTTAGTGACTATAAATTGTAACGATATTTAATGTGATCCACCACGAACACCTAAAAGCAGTCTTCAATTATAGCAGGTGTAGGGAGAGTGAGCTTAAGGATTTTTTTTTTTTAGATTGCACAATGTAAATGTAGAAAATAGGCAAATATGAAGTATTTTTGTGTAATTCATTTACTTTTTTAAATTAATAGTTTATATAGATTTCCAAACAGCATGTTTTAAAATTACTTATTATCAATTTTATTTTCTCTGTGTACCTAATCTTTTCAACTAGGAACGATTCCTAAATTTCTTCTCAATATTTAAAGGAGTCAAAGTTATTTGTCGCCTCTCCATTGTTTTCATAAAATAGATTTACATTAAGGCAGCAGAAATATATGAACTCGAAGTAAAATATGTTTAGCTGTGAAGACAGAGCAGGGTAGCCAATTTTGGCATCCAAGGCACTGAGCTTTTCAACATATGTTTCAACATCTCATGACTTGTTACTTACAGTACAATTCACTTGACTCTCCCCATCACAAAAATGAAAATATATAAATCATTCATCTTTCCAGATTTTCAGACTTAAACTTGGAAACATCTGTGGCTTTTTGGTTCACTATGCAATGTTCAGACCAGTCATTTAGTGTTTGACTCCCTACCCACCCACCCCATGCCCTGAATTCTGGAATATGTTTTTATATGAACTATTGCCTGTGCAAACTTGAATATTTTGACAGAGTTTGGGGTTACTTGTTTAGTTTTCCCTTGATAAGTTTTACTATTATTTCTGGATTTTTAAAGCTAATGACAGTTATGACCTAAAGGCAGTAAAAAGCACCGCCATGATATTTAAGGCTGATACATCTGGTACAGAAAAGACCAAAATAAAATGGGAAATATTTTATCACTAAGTAAAATGCAAGGTCTGGAATTGTAAACTGTACTCATAATATAAGTTGTTTTTAATTTTGAGCTTTTTTGTGTGTTTTAAAAGTTTATTATTAATAATAGTATTTACTACTCACTGTCTCAAAGTTAATAAGTACAAGTATTTACAGAAATATTTTTGTAACATGGTGCATTTGTCTGTTCTCATGCTGCTAATACAGATTTACCCGAGACTGGGTAATTTATAAAGGAAATAGGTTTAGTGGACTCACAGTTCCACATGACTGGAGAGGCCGCACAATCATGGCAAAAGACAAAGGATGAGCAAAGAGACATCTTACATGGCAGCAAGCAACAGAAAGCTTGTGCAAGGGAGCTGCCCTTTTATAAAAACTCGTGAGACTTATTCACTATCTCCAGAACAGCATGGGAAAAACCTCTCCCCATGATTCAATTCCCTCCTATTGGGAGCCTCCCACAACACATAGGAATTATGGAAACTACAATTCAAGATAAGATTTGGGTGGGGACATAGCCAAACCATATCACATGGGAAGGAAGCAAGAGAATCTAGAGGCAGAAATGGCTGTACAATGGTATAAAACCTATTAGCAGAATGTTCATTGAAAAAACAAGAAGCTTCAAACTTGGGATCTTAAATGTGATGAACATAACATGTTACTATATGATCTGAATTGCTTTTAAGTAGGTCATTTTTTATAAGCTATTTATTTTCAAGGAATCTGTGTGTATAAAACAAGGAGACAATTCCAGACTTTCTCCATTATTTTTTCTCTCAAAAACTTAGCTGTAAATATGGTTGTCTCTCTTAATGAGGCACCACACAGCTTCAGATTTTAGTAAAGATTCTCAACCAACACCAAAAATAAGTTTCTTTTTACTTGACTTTGTTGCCGAGGTTTTAAGTAGAAGCAAGGTTTTATTAAAAAATGTGAACTAGGAAGACCAAACTCACAGAGAAGTGCTGAGTCTGATCCACAGACTCTGGCTGAGTGATAGATGAAAGAAGTTTGCAGACACAGGTGTTTTGCCTGTGAGAGAGCAGCTAGGGGACCCCATGACTTACAGACCCCAAAAAGGGAATTTGGCTGTGAAGTCCCTATATGTCAGAGATGCTCACATTTATTTAGTACTGATTTAATGACAAAAGTCTTGAGCAAATACCATTTGTGAGTAATTAACATTACTGACCCCCAGAGTAGACAGCAGTCATGTGCATGAATGATCAAAGGTCAATTGTAGGACAACATGAGTAAACAAGCTATCTAGATAAATTCCTCTATGTTCCCTTGTTATCTGCTCTTTGCTATTAGCTCAAGGTAAGAGGATTAGGCTGCCTTCAGCCATAACCCTTTCCCAAAGCTTTTGCAAAACCTTCTGGCCTTTCAAGAAGGTTTGTGTCTTTCCTATAATTTTTCCCACCATCCTGGACAATCTCCTACAGAGAAGCATGAGTATACTTTAGTGATTCATTCATACATTTAATGCTTTAACAAATGAAACAGTTTCAATAAATGCATCATAACTGCTGGATTTAAAAAATAAAATCTCTCCTCCCTAAAGAAACTTACACTCCTATAGAAAGACATGATATGTAGATTCTAATATAGTATTTTACCCATTAAAAAAGAAATAACTCTTTGTAAGTCATTAAGAACCTGCCTTATGTATCTGGGTGTTCCTGTATTGGGTGCGGATAAACTATATTTTATGCTTGGGTAATACTCAACATTTAGCATGCCACATAGCAGTAACTTAAAAGGTATGTATTTACTTTATATATGCAAAATTTTGTTAATATTTTTATATTATTAACAGGTAGTGTCCAGACAGAAATGGATACCCCAGTATGAAGTATAGACTTTACCTTCTATAGTTTACATACTTTGCTAAAATTTCCAAGCTTTCAGAAACATTGATCTTTCTACTGCTGGGAACATCATAATGATCATGCCCTGATCGTGCTTAGCCTGATAGTGCTTACTTGGATATTTTAAACTTCTATTTGCTTGCATTAGCATTGACTAATACATTTTTCATAAGAAACTGCATCTAATGCTCATTTCATACTTATTTTTGCTCTATTAATGGTTTCTATGTTTTAAAACTCAAGAAATCTAAGGACTGGATAATTGTATAAATGAAGGATCATTCATGTGATGTACAGACCATTTCTGGTATCATATTATAAATGTTTAATTTTCATGATTTCTGATGTGACCTCTTCACTAATGCAGCTTAATTGCACTTCTAAGGGCAGCACCATATATCAGCTAGAATAGAAGTACTGCCTTTTACATTAGAACCTGCCTCCTTATAATAAGAAAGATTTAAAAGCTGTAAACATCTTCAACTCTTTTTTTTTTTTTTTTTTTTGGTTCGGAGCTAAGGAGCCTTTTTGCTCAAGCTTTGACTGAAACCAATATTTATAGCATGGTGTGGTCAGCTATTCTGCTGGGTTTCCACAATAGAGAAAGGCTAAAATGCAGGGAGACACTGCTTTTGATTGGAGCGACTTTTGAGTACAAGAACAATGGGAAAGAAAAAACCACAACGCCAAAATAAGCTAAAATGTGGTAGAAAACATGTCTTTGAGAAAATTTCCACTTCAAAACAGACCAATGTCATTCAATTTTCCTGTATTCACTTACGCATTTTTTAAACATTGAAATACTATAAGCATGAACTAATTAATTGAAACTGACATATTATTTGCAACAATATTGTAACATGGATGGATCTGGAAGACATTATGCCAAGTAAAATAAGCTAGGCACAGGACAAATACTGTATGATCTCATTCAAACCTAGAGTCTAAAAAGTTGATCTCATGAAACAGAGAGCAGAAAGGTGGTCACCACAGGCTGGGGGTGGGGAGGAATGAGGAAAGAGGAGATATTGATCAAAGGGTACAAAGATTCAGACAGACTGGAGAAATAAGATTAAATTACCTGGCGCACTGCATGGTGGACACAGTTATTAATAATGTATTTCAAATATGTTAGAAATACATTATAATATATATTTCAAAATTGCAAAAAGCATACATTGTTAATGTTCTCACAACAAAAACAAAGTTGGTGATGTGATATATACTAATTACCTTGATTTAATCTTTCTACAATATATATACATACAGATCAAAACATCACATTGTACCCCATGAACTGACATAATCAATATATTTCAGTTAAAAAATTAATTTAGAAATATTTAATATAATGTTAACTGATAGGACATTAATAGAATAATACTTTGATATGAAGTGAGTTTTTTGTTTTTTTTTTTTGAGACAGAGTCTCCCTCTGTCACTTTGGCTGGAGTGCAGTGGTAGGACCTCAGCTCACTGAAACCTTTTCCTTCCGGGTTCAAGCAATTCTCCCTGCCTCAGCATCCCAAGTAGTTGGGATTACAGGTGCCCACTATCATGCTTGGCTAAATTTTGTATTTTTAGTAGAGACGGGGTTTTGCCATGTTGGCCAAGCTGGTCTTGAACTCCTGACCTCAGGTGATTCTCCTGCCTTGGCCTCCCAAAATGCTGGAATTACAGGCATGAGCCACCTCACCCAGCCTCAAGTGAGTTTTAATCAAGAAATGCAAGGATAGTTCATATTGGAAAACTATTAATATAATTTATTATATTTGTATAGTGGTAATGGAATTATAATTCACTATTATTAATAGTTCTATGGAGGTAGATCATATAATCATCATATTCAACAAAATTTAGGATCTACTTTTATTTAAAATACCAAAATTAAAATTAAAAGGAATTATATAATTGTTTATTTGCTTGAAAATGCTGTGTTGGCCCAGGATTGAGGACCTGCAGTCTAGTTAGTTCTCCTTGTTATGTAGTTGATTAAATCCATACTCCATTTACTTCTCTTCTATGACTCTCACAGTAGGGATTATTATTTATGTTTCCTAACATCCCCAGGATTCAGGTGCCAGGTAGGAACAGCTCTTATGCCCTGGAGCTCATCAAATTATTCAAATTAGCCAGGTCAGAGGGAACTAGCAAAGCCCACCCAACTTGACACCTAAAAACTGCCTTCAACAGTTGTAGCTTGTATTTACCCTGCCCCAAGGTGCAACCAACCCCTCTGTGGCCCAGCCTGCAGGCTTTCTTTCCTTTGGAGATGTAAGTAACAAAAAGTTCTGCCTTTCCTCTATCCAAGATTCAGTGTATTGTGTCCCACCATCAAAAGCATCTTTAAATTTTATAAAAACACCATGTTAGCAATGTTTAGAAATTCTCAATTTAAACTTATTGCATATTTTAAAATAACCTAGATACTAATTATATTAATTGCATTATATTATATATTAGACTAAATTGTTATTACTTTTAGTATTACATTTCAATGGTTTATTATCTATACAAAATTGATTTTTATATATTTGTATCACTTCTAGCAATATACTTATTTAATAATAATCATTGTTAATAACTTAATCATTTCCTTTGTATTTTCTCCTATATATGTATCTTGAAGTCTACAAATCATGATGGCTGTATATTTTTTTCTGCAAATACCATAACCCTTATTTTTTCTTTATTATGGCACTACCTAAGATAACATTTAGTAGAACCACTAATAGTAGGCATCCTTGTTTTTAATTATTTATTTATTTATTATACTTTGAGTTCTGGGTACATGTGCAGAATGTGCAGGTTACATAGGTATACACACGCCACGGTGGTTTGCTGCATCCATCACCTGTCATCTACATTAGGTATTTCTCTTAATGCTATCCCTCCCCAATATCTTCACCCCCTCCTATCCTTTCCCTATCCCCCCAACCCCCGACAGGCCCTGGTGTGTGATGTTCCCTTCCCTGGGTCCATGTGTTCTCATTGTTCAACTCTCACTTATGAGTGAGAACATGTGGCATTTGGTTGTCTGTTTTCATGTCAGTTTGATGAGCATGATGAAAATCATGGTTTCCAGCTCCATCCATGTCTCTAGCAAAGGACATGAACTCATCTTTTTTTATGGCTGCATAGTATTCCACGGTGTATATGTGACACATTTTCTTGATCCAATTTAACATTCATAGGCATTTGGGTTGGTTCCAAGTCTTTGCTATTATGAACAATGCTGCGATAAACATATGTGTGCATGTGTCTTTATAATAGAATGATTTATAATCCTTTGGGTATATACCTAGTAATGGGATTGCTAGGTCAAATAGTATTTCTAGTTCTAGATCCTTGAGGAATCGTCACACTGTCTTCCACAATGGTTGAACTAACTTACACTCCCACCAATAGTGTAAAAGCATTCCTATTTCTCCACATTCTCTCCAGCATCTGTTGTCTCCTGATTTTTTAATGATCCCCATTCTAATTGGCATGAGGTAGTATCCCAATATGGTTTTGATTTGCATTTCTCTAATGACCAGTGATGACGAGCTTTTTTTCATATGTTTGTTGGCTGCATAAATATCTTCTTTTAGAAAGTGTTCATATCTTTCACCCACTTTTGGATGGGTTTTTTTTTCTTGTACATTTATTTGTAGATTCTGGATATTAGCCCTTTGTCAGATGGGTAAATTGTAAAAATTTTTTCCCATTCTGTTGATTGCTGGTTCACTCTAATGATAGTTTCTTTTGCTGTGCAGAAGCTCTTTAGTTTAATTAGATCCCATTTGTCTATTTTGGCTTTTGTTGCCATTGCTTTGGTGTTTTAGTCATGAAGTCCTTGCCCATGCCTATGTCCTGAATAGTATTGCCTAGGTTTTCTTCTAGGGTTTTTATGGTGTTAGG